>BQNB010019795.1:24643-66347 GCA_026074375.1 Tanacetum coccineum | reverse complement strand
CTATTGTTGACACCATTGTGTTGTGATGATATCCATGATGTTACGCCTCGTGTTTCCGCCTTGGCGGGGTGTGACACATGTTCCCCACGCTAGGCAAGGACTTATGCTGTCTCAGCTCCAATACCATTTGTAGCTCCTGGGTGCATTTCAATGTGTATTTGGAAGGGACATAATTAATAAATTGTGCATAAAGTATTTAACTTATGATCCTATACAAGATTAATACAATTAAATGACTCTGTTAGTTTCAAAAACTGAAATGGGAGACCTAGCTTACATATAGTTATCAGAAATATATATCTTTAAACAACTTTGACCGTTAACTAATATATTTTTTTGATATACGAATGTATGGTAAGCATATAAGTTTTTGTTGGGATTTAAGAACTAGTTAAACCATTAACTACCAGTACGCAGCGGAATGGATCTAGATTTGCATATAGATTAACACATAATTAAAGTAAACAATTACTTACCTCTTGATCATGAACTTGAAACAAAGTAGTGGTTAAATTACCACCTCTACGGTTGCTCACATAATCACGTCAATCGAATACGCCAAGTGTGCTAGCCTTGACTTCACGAACCAAACACCACGTGTTAAATCTATTACCAAACGCACCCTTGTGAGTCTTGAACTAATCAAACCAAGTAAACCCTGATTAGGGTTTGCACCGAAAACCAAATAACCGAATTCGGTTAGGGTTTTAAACCAAAACCGAAAAACCCTAAAGTGGGTTTTGTGTATCGTCAAGCTAGGAAGATCACCAAACAAACACCTTTATGTTTAATCTTGAATCGTTAAACAAGGAGGATAAGTAAAACCAAAAACCATAAAAGGGTTTTGGGTCGAATTCGGTTGGGAAGGAAGAACCGAAAATCCCAAAAAGGATTTTAGGGTTTCGGTCGAGTTTTTGGGAGAAGGAGGGAGCACCAAAATTTCTTGGTGATTTAGGGATTGAATGAATGATGAATGAGGTTTAGGGTGGGTGTATATATATCCTCACAAACCTAATTCTTGTACAACAAGATTAGTATAAATTCCATATTTATCCAAATATTTTCCCCTTCCTTTTCTCCTCTCCTATAGCCGTTCAAACACCCCCTCTAGAAGCATCTAGGGAGTCGGCCAAACAAGGCCTCCCTTGTGGTTCGGGTTTTATTTGGTTTAGTCCCTTGGTTTTATATTCAATATATCCATTAAATTAGTTAAACAAGTAACGTAATTAACGACTATTTAAATATTTATTTCGTGAAGTAATAAAACGTATTCTTCATGTATTAACGTTTGTGTGTCCCTAATAGGCTCACGCATTTCTAACGTACAACATGCGGTTCCAACTCACATAATCCAACAGCTCCCACTTGGGAGTTAGAGTTGCAGACTGCATTTATACTGAAAATGAAAACGTCTAGCAACACTCGCATTGCCTTTAAATTAGAAATACTTGAGATAAAGTTTCAAGAATAATCTCAGCTATTAATGGTTATGTATTTCTTGCTATCATCATCCCTTTGTTCTAGATACCGTTAAACCATGGATATGGATCCTAACTCATTCCATATAGTTTAACATTATATTTCTCCTTATAGAAATTATTCAGATTTACCAAATGTAATCAAGAATCATCTTTAATTACCCTTTGAGCACGGCCATGCAATTATCTGATTAATTCTAGAGTGGGCCTGTGGTATCTTTCTACACATATCAAGTGGAGGAACAAATTCATTGTTGACTACAAGTGTTGTGGACGCTGCTTCACATCACTTCCAAGAGTAGCCTTTATAACTACCTTATTCAGGACAATGTTTGACTTATACTTAAACAGTAATATCCACACATACAGAACTTGTTTGTATCTCAAGTTTAAGGATGACTTATTAAACCATTTTTCAGCATCTTACTCATGACATGGATCCAAAAGTAAATGTTTGAAAGTTAGGGTATCCAATATACATCCCTTGTGAATACACATGAGTTTGGAGGGAACAATCTATATATTCAAATAATACAACCAACACTCACATTTGCCTTATGTAACAATATTCCTATATTTGTTAACCAACAATAGACATATTTAGAATGATAAATCACTCATGGATTAAACACGCAAATATAGAATAACAGTTATTATATGAATAAAAAACAAACACCAACTATCTTTATTCATCAGAAATTAAAAACTGTCTAACAATTCCAAATTATCCAAATGCTAATAAAACATAGATTTACATGAGACTACTAGCAGGTATCATTCCTATATTCCTAGTCAATTTAGAATGCTTAGGATATGGTAAAGCCTTTGTAAAAGGATCAGCTAAGTTGTCATCTGTATGAACTTTTTCTATCCTCACATCACCCATATCTATGGTCTCGCGAAGATAGTGAACTTTTACGCGAAAATGTCTTACACCTTTAGTGACTCCATGATATTTTGCTATTGATATGGCTCTAGTATTATCACAATACATATTTATGGGTTCTTCAATTATGGGAACAACACCAAGCCCAGAAATGAATTTACGAATCTACACAACCTCTTTTGATGCATCGAACGCGGCAATATACTCAGCATTTATAGATGAAGTTGCAAAAATACTTTGCTTTGTGCTTTTCCAATCAATAGCACCTCTATTCAAAATGAATACATATCCAGTCTGAGACTTGAGGTCGTCAGCATCCATCAGATATCCAGTATCTGTCAGATATCCAACATCAGTGTAGCAAGAAACCCTGAGCTCTCATTTCATATCACCTTCGTAAACAAGAAACATATCTTTAGTATTGCGAAGATACTTCAGAATGTTCTTAACAGTAGTCCACTGAAGTTCATCTGGATTCTGTTGAAATTGGCTTGTTATGTTCTGAGTGAACGCAACACCAGGACAAGTACATCTCACAGCATACATAATTGATCCAACAGCCAAGGCGTATGGAACATTTTGCATGCGCTATTTTTCAACAGGTGTTGAAGCACCTTGTAACTTACTTAATTTTATCTTTTCTTGCATTGGGATAGTTCCACGTTTGGAATTTTCCATATAATATCTTTTCAAGATTTTCTCAATGTAAGCACTTTGACATAAACCAATTAACCGCTTTGATCTATCTCGGTAGATCTTAATTCCAAGAATATATGCAGCTTCTCCTAGATCTTTCAAAGCAAAACATCTTTCAAGATAGGATTTTACATCTTGTAACATTAGAATATTGTTTCCCATGATCAATATGTCATCCACATACAAGATTAGGAAAGTGACATAACTCCCACTAGCTTACATATATACACATGGCTCATCACGATTTTGACTAAAACCGAATTTCTTAATTTCATCATCAAATCATTTATTCCATTGCCTAGATGCTTGCTTAAGTCCATAAATGGAACGCTTGAGCTTGCATACTCGGTTTGGAAATTTTGGATTACAAAACCTTCAGGTTGCACCATATAGACTTCTTTAAAAAGATGTCCATTGAGGAAGGCAGTTTTGACATCCATTTGCAAAATCTCATAGTCATAAAATGCAGCTATGGCTATAAGAATCCTAATAGCACTAATTTTTGCTACAGGAGTGAAAGATATCTAATAACATACAAGGTTAGGGAAAGAGAGGTAGTTTTAGAGAGAGAGTGGTTGGATGAACATTTTAGAAAGAGAAAGTAAACATAGAAAGAAAATGAATTAAGTGTGTGAAATAAATGAACAACTAACCACCCTCTTCAAGGCATGGAGAGGGTATTTATACTACCCTGTTGGCCGGCCATAGAGAGCTTGTGGGCTTTCCATGGGCCTTTTGGCCCAATTAGATTACTAACATTACATTTGACTAACTATTATTGGAAGTGACCGAGACTTTTTGTATTCCTAACAATCTCCTCCTAAGGGAGGTCACTCCAATTTACAAAAACTTAATCCTAGCATACTATGCTTTGACTTTAGTCTTGAGCTCGTAGTCTTTAACTTCAATCATTAACTTGTAAATTGATGTAGTAATTCATGACTTTAGGCTTTGACTTGTATCTTTGGCTTAACATGAATGTGATCTTGAACTTCTTGAGATCATCAACCAAGCATAATCTCTTTTCGCCATCTTGTAAACTTTGCCATCTTGTGAACTTGTGACTTTTGGACCGACATGCTCATACCTTTCTTGATTTGTGAACTTGAAAAGCTTTAATGGTGCATCTTTTTGAAGTTCTTTAACTTTAACACTTCCTCGCTTCAAGAAGGACGTACGGTATCAGAGTAGCAGAAGTCTTGAAACATGTACTTGAGCTTTCATGATGTCTTTATGTTTGTCGGTCGGGTATGAGCATGTGGCTATGATTTTGTGAGTCAGCTAGAACCAGGTACCTCCATGACCATATTTATGTAAATCTGCAATAAAACAGTTAGCAATAAAGCAGGGGGACGAATATGGCTTTGTTATTCTCCCGTGTTTGGTTGGAGTAACCTTCGAATCCATGAGGATCGACCTGTGATCAGGTAGATTCAATTTAAGAAGAATCTCCTTGACAAGATTTCGAGCTGAAGTATCGAATCTTTCTAACACATATGTATTAGATTCATCAAACTCAACATGTTCTCATTACCGGAACGTCTCAAAGCAGATAGTACGATAAGAGTAAACCATCGAGTTACTATCTCACCGATTGAAATAAAAATTGATTTGAAAAATCACTTCGCTGTGACATTGCTAAAGGTTTTGTACACATCGCAGAGGTGTTAATCATTTCAAAAATTCATCATCAACCGTCAATTTATTTACTGGAACAAGTTTGATTCATTTTAGAATCGCACCATCGTTTCTTTCCAAGTTGTTTTTTTTTTTTTTTTTTTTTTTATATTTTCCCCCCCCCTCAACCTCACAAGTTTGATTCATTGAATCGCACAAAGTCACCTACCAAGAGCTTGTTTGATGTTGGCTCAAGCAGGATTTTCATCTTCACTGTGATCACTTAAGTATCACTCTGATGTTCTGGCAAAATCACAAGGATAATGCGTAGGACTCTTTATGTATATCTTGTTATTCACATTGTGTGAGATAGCAAGCATAATTTTGACAAATGTCCTAATGATGATTTTATAGATTGATCTCTTTGTCTCTTAGATCAATAGTGCACTTTGGTTTTAGTGATCGGAGGCTGGAGCAGACTGCCACCTTTTCAATACCAACTAACTCGGAGTGAGAAAGTTGATAGAAATGCATGTAATCTCCATGAGAAATGAAACAGAAATCTTTTGAGAGATTCTGAGTGGCTAGGGAGGGTTGTGCATTGCATCACTTAGTCTATGATGTCAGTCTTCAATGTCAGCAATCATCTTTATGATTCTTGACAGCAGATGTATTGACCCAGTTTCTGCCTAAGTATAAGGAGGGATTCTTTCTTTTCACCCTTTATCTTAACTTTTCTTTTTAATTCTTCAACCCCTTCAGCACTTACCGAGACTTCATAACTAGTACCTTGTTGGGTTTGTTCCAGTACTAGCTTTATCTCAGTCGACACTTTTTCCTTATTTTCACTTTTACTCCTTTTTTCATACCTAAGGACTAATACACTATCTAGTGGAATATCCCTGGGTAGATCCCTCCAGTTCTGGCTGGATCATGGGAATGAATACCTAAACTTAACCACCTTATAACTCCAATGCAGTAATATAAATGGTCGGTCTTTGGTATTTCCACATTTCAGCCAATCACATAACTATTTGCTCCCCCTTCATATGTCCATCGATTAATTGAAAGAGTTTAGCACATATATGGGTTAACATACACTTGAGATCTTAAAAATCACATTATTAGCCATATATTTTAATCATATTTTCTCCCTTTATCAAAAACATTAAATCTCTTGATATTTTGGATATCAATTGATTCAAATATAACTGCTTTCGGGGAAAGAATGTCCAATTATTAACAAGCCGCAATAGGAACATTTTTATGCTCCCCCTCAAATTATGAGGGTATTATATGGTGTTTAAGTATGTTAATTTGATGTTTTTTGAATTTACTAAGAAATTCTTGAAAATTCATACTCAAACACTATATATGCCTAATTTTTTAAGTCTATACTACATATTTATATATTCACAAGTATATTATGTACGAGGTTTGACCTGAATGATGAGAACATCATATGATAGAATCATATGGTTCTTTGAAGCAGCCGTAGGTCTTCCCCATAGTCTCTCTTAAGATGTTGTCTTAGCTTCCCCCTAAATCAGCAATCCTTTCTTGAGTAGATTCAAAGCAGATGTGCAAGCCGCATCAAGCAGTCTTGATGTATAAAGCCCAAATATCTGAAGTACACAACCAATTCGAAACCGTAACACCAAAGTCAATTAAGTCTTGGATGTCCGTATTTCTCCTTACACGATAGTGATGATATAAATTGTAACACCAAAGTCAATTAAGTCCCGGATGTCATAATTATCCCCTCAAAGTAGTCGAAATAATAACACCTAAGTCAACTAAATCCCGAATGTACTCATTTCTTTCAGCAGAATACTAACTAACTTAAGGAATCATCATACGTATCAAACCTATGTGTACCTCTTTTGTCAACTAATTCTACTCTCTTTTAAAAAAAATAAGCTTAGTGATTAACCGTTTGAGAAAGCATTTCTTGAATCAGTAACCAATCTTTTCACGTTTAGAATAAATCTTCTTACAACACTTCCTTCGGTATCTTAAATGATGCATACTTAAAATCACAAGATATCTCTTCCCTCATGTGGTTTTGATACCTCAGAATCAGCAAAACCAAGTACGTACATATACTTGAGATCATGTCCGAAGAATTAATAAGCTTAAATCTATTCCGTGAGAATCAACTAAGTCTTAAATTGCAGATAAGTAACTAAAGTTTGAAATAAATGACATCTAAAGCTCTTATACTTAATATAAATTAACTTCTTGATATGTGTGAAATCACATATCCGTTTTATATCAAAGATGACCCATAAAATACAAAATTGTGCTTAAAATGCTTGTATATTGTTTGTTTTGTCTTTGTGATTGTGTAGGTACGGATAATGCAAAAATCGCAAGAAAACGGTAAAACCCGGACAAACACGGACACGGGAACGGATAGAGTATACAAGAGCCGGGAGAATGCTATCAAGGTCATCAATAGTCAACTCTAGTCAACCCTTGGTCAACCAAAGTCAACTCACTAAATGACAAAACCCAAAAATACCCAAAACAGCCCTCATTGTTAAACATATTTCAAAAATAACCCTAAAACCCTAACACCGTTATCTTTTTATTAATAAAAGATAACGGTCGTTAACCTCTTTATAAAACCCAAATTCAAAGCCTGTTAACCTTACCCGTGGCCCAAAACCTTTTGTATAAGCCCAAAGTCAAACGATTTTTAACCCGGGTCAAAGAAAAATCAAACACACCACTTTTATAATTTTAACGCGCGAAAAGTTGTTGTTACTGTTTATCTTCTTCTTCAATTTACCTCGAGTTCAAATCAAAGGGTAAATGAAAATTGAGGACGTGGCCTTTTAATTCAAGTACCAAAGTATACCCGGGCAAGTGAAGACGTCATGAGGAGCTTTGATTGGTTGAAACCCACAAGAATGCCACGCGGGTCTGACAAGAAACACACGAGGACATGGAATTTTGCACTAAAATAAGTACAAAAGAAGCACAATGAGTCTGACACACGGAATGCCACGTTGGCAATCCGTGTGCTCACTCATTTAATCCAACGGCTCAAAGTTAGGATCCAATGATTGGCTTGAATGAAGGGACGAGATCATGGGAGCGTCTAACAACCTGAAGACCTAGAACCATCTCCTCAAGGCTATAAATAGGGCTCCTCTCTCACACACACATATCTCCCTTTTCCTGTATTTTTTTTAGTTAAGTAGCTTATGTAATTTTTGGTTTAAAATGCAATTTCCTTTTTAAGCTCTTGTAATCTCATTTTCAAAGTATTGTAATCCGTTTGAATTAATGAAATTTTAGTTATTTTATAAAATCTGTTTTGCTTAGTTTGATCTAAAAAGCTCTTGTTATCTATAAGCTCTCATATCACTCAAAAGCTTCTCACAAGCTCTCTACAAGCTCATCTGAGTCTATAAGCTCAGATTGAGCTCAATTAATCCTTAATCTACTTTAACCTTTAAAATCAATTAATACCTTTGCTTATTATGGATTTGAGCTACTTGGATGATAAGCTTAACCTGGAAGAGCTTATGGGATTTTTACTAGCTTGTCTTCTAGACAAGCTAGAGCTGTAGACAAGCTCTTTGAGCAATTTGAGCCTTTGTTTAGCTAAGGCAATTGTAAGTCCCTCATTTCTATTACTGTCTTAATTTTCTAGCTTATAGTTGCTTATTTTTGCTTATCTCTTGCTTATTGGTGATAATTTCTGTTTCATTATGCTTGTTAGTCATAATTGAATATCTGTTTTTAGATTCCATAGTATAGATCATAGTTTTATTCATTTTGTCTTATAAATCTGTCAAAAATTAAAAATAAATAGCATAGTATCTAGCTTAATGATTTTGGCTTAAGTGATTGTTAAAATAAGTTTCTAAGGTTTGTTATAAGTTGTGTAATATCTGGTTTTGAAGTTTGGTTTATTAGATTTCTAATTCACAAGCAAAAATGAATTCTATCATAATTAAGGGAGTGTTTGGCACAATAGATTTTGTCACAAGTTAAATCTGCATTTGGCCATTTTGTTTTGTGTTGTTTGTTTAAAATCTCATATAAGATTGTTTAAGGTAGTTTCATAAGCTAGGATTAGAGTTAGTAGGATTTCACTAGTTAAGTTTTCATAAGGTTCAAATCTGCTTGTTTCATTTTCTTTAATTAGCTTAAATAATCCCTAGTTGTTATTAGTTACTTGTAGGTTCTTAAATTAGTGTAAAGTAAGAGTTAAAATAGTTTACTTAGTTCTGCATTTGTAAGTTTTCTAGTTTGGTAAAAATTTGCGCATTCTGCACCAGGGGAGATTAAAGAAAAAAGTCTTTTTTCAATCAATGAATTCAGATGGTTAGAGTTGAAGTTTGGTTTTGAAATTAAGCATACTAGTAGTTTTTAAGTCATACTTTAACTATTTCAATTTGGTTTTTACTTAAAAGGTCTTTTGCTTATCTGAATTTAAGCCCAAAGAATGGGATTTCTTTTTTAGCTTATTAGTCACTCAGCATTTGCTGAGTGACATGATTGTTTTCACAAAGCTTTTTCTATAAGCTCTTGTTTGCAAAAGCTCTTTCAAAAAGTGTTTTCATTAAGCCTTTAAGTCTAGCTCTCTAAAAAGTCAAGTCTTAAATCCTGAAGTGCTTATTTGTATGCTTAATTTTAAGCTCAAAGATCCATGTAGGGCTGTTTGGGTCTAAGATTTAGTTAAGTGCTTAATAGAATTTATTAGCTTATTTCCTTTAATTTTAGTTTAATTTCTGTCTTAACTAGTTAAATAGGTTATGATTAAGTTGTCATTAGCTTATTAAATCAGTAGGTTTAGCTTATTAGTTTTTCATTAAAAACCCAAAAATATCAAGAGTAGCATGTAGCTTTTTCTTATTGTTTTTTCAATACTCATTTAGAATTCAAAATATTTTCTGACTATTGTTTTAAGAAGCTTATTAACTGAGCTTTAAGTAGTTGTTAAGCTAATCTTCATAAGGTTCTAGTAGTTAGCTTGAAATTAAGCCAAAAGTTGCTATTCTGCCTTGTTGGTTTCCATTTATGCATAAGTGCTTATTAAGTTTTACAGCTTATGGCTTATTTCTTTTACTTATTTCTAACTTAGTTTAGCTTATTAGTTTAGTTATTAAGTAGCTTATAGCTTATTTGGTCTGTTTTTAGCTTATCTTAGAATTTGTAGCTTATAAAGTTTTCTAAAAAATCAAAAATAAAGTTAAGTAGTTCTGTCATGTTTTAAGCTGTTTTACAGCTTATTTAGTGCTTTTCATAAAAAGTTTCTTTTATTAAAAGTGTTTGTTTTCAGGTTTTCTACAACTTTGCTTTTATAAGTTTTCAAAAAAAAGGGAAGATGGAAATCGGGGGTGAGCAAGGCTCGAACCCCCGACCTCAACATCCTCAACCCTTATAAACGCCTCACACCACACACCACTACCAACGTGCCCTGGGGTCTTTTTCGTTATAACTTTACAAAAATTAATACTTGTATACGTTTTAGCCCTTTTAGCTTAATAAGCTGTTTTGGCTTATTACACAGCTTATTCGATAAGCTGTGTAACCAAGCTTATTTTTCTTAGATTCCTTTTAGTTTAAGCTATTTTCTGTATTTTTTTAGAATTTATATAATTAGTTTAGTATTTTTAAACATTTATTTTTATTAAAAACTTTAAAAAATCATAAAAAATAGAAAAATAATCAAAAAAATATAATTCTTTTTTAAAAAAATTTCTTTTATCATAAAGTTTCTAGGAAAAATAGTTTTGTTTTCCGTAGGGTTAAAATTGCAAAATTTCTATTTTTAAAGAACGGGATTCGTTCTCGTTCAAGTTTCGTGTTTTTGAGCTCATTTCAACTCCGTTTTTGTTCTAGTTTTCTTTAAACTTGCTTTTTAGTCAATTAGAGTATATTAAAAGTAAAAAATTCATTTTAGGTTTAATTTTTTAGAAATTTAGGGTTTTTAATCACCGTTTAGGGTTCTCGTTTTGCGTTTTTAGTTAAAGTTTAAATTCCTGTTATTAAAGTTAGGTTTAATTGTCCTTTAATTTGTTCAATTTTAGGATTTTAGGAAACAAATCATCTTTGAACCCATTCAAATCATTGTCCGAACAACAAACGTGGTCTTAATTTCACAAATCGTTGGGACTTAACGACCCAGTAATCCAACTTACCAGTCCGTTTTTGTTCTAGTTTTCTTTAAACTTACTTTTTAGTCAATTAGAGTCTATTAAAAGAGAAAAATTCATTTTAGGTTTAATTTTGGAAATTTAGGGTTTTTAACTGCCATTTAGGGTTCCCGTTTTGCGTTTTTAGTTAAAGTTTAATTTCCCGTTATTTGTTTTCGTGCTTCATTATTATCATTTGCTTATTTTAATTGTTCTTAATTCATAGAAATAGATAAGCAAATCAATCTTTGTTACCAATTCAAATCATTGTCCGAACAACAAACGTGGTCTCAATTTCATAAAACGTTGGGGAATAACGACCCGAGAGTCATACTTCCTGGTTAATATACGTATAATATATATATTTGCGAAAATTTTCCTTTCTACCTTTGTCCTCAAGGGTAGTTTGGTAATTTTCTTTCATAATATATTTTATTATTACGTGTATAAGATTGTTAGCAATCAAATTTTTGGCGCCGTTGCCGGGGATTTGTGATTAAGATTCTTTCGTTTGAAGTTTGTCGATCATGATTTGGAGAACCTTTCGTCTTCGAAAGTTACGTTTTTAAGAAAATCAAAAAAATATATATAAAAAATAATAATATAAAAAGTAAAAAATATTTTTATTTTTCTTTTTAGTATAAGTAGAAGATTAAAAACAAAAAGACAAAAATATTTGCTCTTACGGATTTTTTGATTTTTCTCGTTAATTAGTATTATTTAAAAAATTACAAAGTTGGTAAAAGAACACCAACAAATAATACCTTCAATTGAGGTAATGGCAGAACGTACCATGGAAGAGCTACTCCGGGCACCCACGGAAGGGTACGGAGAAGCTATTGTTTTACCAGAAATCAATGCGGATCATTTTGAGATTAAGACGAATTTGCTTCAATTAGTTCAAGCTAACCCATTTTATGGTCGTGAGAGTGAAAATCCTCATGCTCATATCAATAGTTTCAAAAGAATTACCTCGACTTTACGATTTAGGAA
This sequence comes from Tanacetum coccineum, assembly GCA_026074375.1. Taxonomy (NCBI): domain Eukaryota; kingdom Viridiplantae; phylum Streptophyta; class Magnoliopsida; order Asterales; family Asteraceae; genus Tanacetum; species Tanacetum coccineum. The sequence goes on along the minus strand of BQNB010019795.1, from coordinate 54,522 downwards.
TGTGCCTAACGATGTGATTAAGCTTATGATGTTTCCATATTCGCTCGAGGGAGCCGCTAAAACTTGGTACGAGAAAGAACCACCAAACTCAATCTTGACTTGGGAGGATCTCGTTACCAAATTTGTGAATCAATTTTTCCCTCCTTCGAAAACCAATCACTTAAAGAATGAAATTTCTCGATTTACACAAAAATTTGAGGAAATTTTTAGTGAAGTGTGAGAACGATTTAAGGAGTTGCTTAGAGCTTGTCCACATCACAGATTTATGGAGTTAACTTAAGTTGATACCTTTTATAACGGTTTAAACAAGAATGAACAAGACTCTTTAAATGTCGCGGCAGGTGGAAATCTTTTGAGTAAAACGACTAGAGAGGCTTTAAACATAATTGAGAATAAATCAAAAGTTCGTTATTCACGAAATAGATCAAATGCTTCTAGGATGAATGCTACTTCTAGTAAAACGGATGAGAGAATTAATAAGCTTGCGGATCAACTTTCGACCTTAGTCGAGATTGTTTCTAAGAAAGTTGTCACTCCCGCTCCGGTTAAAGCGGTTGAGGAAACTTGCGTTACTTGTGGTGGTGCCCATTCTTGGTATAATTGTCTGGCTACCGATAAGAATCAAGCTAGTGTTTGTGGGACTACGGGTACTTACAATCAAGTTAACCCTCCAAACCGTGTTAGTAATCAAATGGCACCACCAGGTTTTGCTCCGGTGCAAAACAATGGTCAAAATAGGTTTAATCAGAATCAAGTTCAAGGGAATAATTTTAATCGGGGAAATAATTTTCATGGAAATCAAGGTTTTCAAGCTCAAAATAATCATGCTCCAAATTTTCAAAACCAAGGATTTCAAAACCAACCTTTTCAAGTGCCTAATAATCAAGTTCAACAAGAGATTTCAAATGATTTTTCAAGTTACAAGAGGAATAATGATCAGATGTTAAGGAACATGCAAAATCAAATCAACTCGTTGAAAGGAGACCTTAAGAATGAAATTCAAAACACAATAAAATCTCAACAAGCCGTCATGATGAATCAACAAACTACCATACAAACCACTTTCCAAATTAAATTGCAAAACAGTATTTGTGGATGGTTTCAACTCCAAGCCTCAACATCGGGTACTCTTCCGAGTAATCACCATTATTCCAAGACCAAGGTTGAGAATGAAAGTTTCACTACTCGAAGTGGTCTTCACTAACGAGGGACCCTCGAAACCTAGTAATCCTTACTCCCTAAAAAGTAGTGGAACGAGATAACCGAGGAGAACAACAAATAAAAGCAAACAAATATTTCCTAGGAAGTAAACCGCTCAAATCCCACCTCCGTTATCCACATTTTCTATTTCCGAACCACATAATCCCGAAGAATTTGCCTAAAACCACTCCCCTTACTGGACATCCGATAATTCCGAAGAGTCCCTAAAAGTAAATAAAACTTAAGCCAAATATTTCCATATCCTTCACGAACGTGATAATCTAAAGTCCCGTGACAAAAGCTTTGACTCGAAATGGAGAAGATTTTTCCAAATCTTTCAAGATTTGGCTCTTCGGGCATTAGTTTCGCTATGCTTTACTTTTGATGCCAAGATTTGCCCTACGATTAAGAGTTTGCCCATGAATAAGAAAAGTGCTTGAGTTAGCTTACAAAACCATTGAACAGAATTGATCCGGAAATGCTTCTCAAAAAGCTTCCACAAAGCTTGGAGATCCGACAAGATTTCTTATTCCCATGTATTTTCCAAAGAATGGATGTATCCAACGCCTTGGCCGTCTTGGTGCGAGCCATAAATCTTATGCTCTTTTCATTTGGAAAAAAACTTTCTCTTCCAGAACTTACACCAACTCGATGACTTTAGAGTTAGCGAACCGATCAATTACGTAAGCCAAAGGACTCACCGAAGATTTTATGTCAAAGATGGGAAATTCATTTTCCTACGACTTTGCTGGTCGATTTCGAAGCTGACCTCAAGTACCTCTCATACTGGGAAGATCCTTTCTAAGGACACAGTCTGCTTTAATAGATGTTAAACGGAGAAGAAATAACCCTTCGGTTTGATAACATAGCCGTCACTTTTAATCTAGATCAACACAGATACACCGCAGTTCCATAACCAAGTATACTAATACACAGCACAAACTCTAATGACAAGTCGGGTAAACCGAATTGACATCATTAATGCAAGTTTGTAAGATTATGCTCTGGGAATTGCTAGGATTTCCTAATTCTTCGGTGACAATCCCACCACACGTCTGAGCCGTTTACTTTCGAATTCATTTTTGGAAGAAATTAAAGCTTACTTAAGGATGATGCGATTTCACCGGAAATTGATCATGCCGATTTTATCCATGAAGATATTTGTTGATTGAAAAATTGTAAAATAATGAGCCTTTCAACTTCCATCCGATGTACCATAAACAAAGGGAAGTGACCGAGGCAAATCTAAAAATCATTCAATTGAAGAGCCTCCGAAATTAGAGTAAAAAGATTTGCCGTCTCACTTTAGAAATGATGCTTTCTTGGAAGAAAATGAAAGTTTACCAGTTTATTATTGCAAAAGGATTTAAAAAATTATGAAAAATATGCTCTTTTAAAAGGTTGCTCAAAAAGAATCAAATCTCACAAAGGGGCCATTGCTTGAAAATCACCGACAATCAAGGGTTATCAGACCCTCGGTTTTTTTGTAACCCACAGTCAAAACTTGAGCAGATGATTACAAACCTACAGTACAATAGTCAAAGACGGTTAACTCCAAAAATTCATGAGGTAATCAAAAAAAGAGGTTCCTTAAACTTCTTGATGTCCGAATGATTTTACCCAATTCTCTAACAGCCCATGGTTAGTCCAGTGATGTGTTTCCCAAGAAAGGTGGAATAACCGTCGTTGCAAATGAAGAGAATGAATTAATTTTGACACGTTTAGTTACCGGATGGAGAGTTTGTATCGATTATAGGAAATTAAATGAAGCGACTCAAAAAGATCATTTTCCATTACCATTTATGATCTGCGAGCGTAGAAAGTGCGAAGCTGCGTGGAATTGAGTTCTATTGTTTTAACAGATGGATTTTCAGGGTATTTCCAAATACCAACGATCCCCAGGACCAGGAGAAAACTACTTTCAATGCCGAGAGAAACTTCGCGTACCGACCTGCCATTTGGCTTATGCCAAATGTGCTCGCCGTACTTTTCATGGATGTATGATGGCCATATACCATGATATGATCGAAAATAACCATAGAAGTGTTTATGGGCAATTTCCTCGTTTTTTGGGATATTTTTTGATTTCAATGCCTCTACCAATTTAGAATAAGGAATGTGCAGCGCGCGCGAGGGTGAGTGCAGCGACACGAATTAGATCTAAGCTGCGCGCGAGAGTGTGGAAAGTGCCCACAATTATGTGTAAAGAAGGATTATGTTAGGGCATATAATTTCAAAGTCAGAATGTGAGGTCGATCGTGCTAAAGTCGGATTTTAATCGCTAAGCTTCCCCCACCCGACATAGTTAAAGGTGTTAGGAGTTTCTTAGGTCACTAGCAATGTTTTTACCGCCGATTCATCCAAGACATTTCCAAAGATTGCCAGACCAATGACTCTCCTTCTGTGGAAGTAAACACCTTTGTATTTTCTAAAGATTGTATTATGCTTTCAAACTCTTAAAAAGTGAACTTACCGAGAGCTCCAATCTTAGTTGCCCGGGGGAATTGGAACTTACCATTCCTGAAGCTCATGTGTGAGTGCGAAGTTATTTCGCGATTGTCGGTTTTAGGACAACGAAAGATGAAGCACTTTCAGCCTATACATTATGCTAGCAAGACAATGACCGAAGCTCAATATCATTATAACCTAACCCAAAAAGGAAATGCTTGCCGTTGTGTATGCTTTTGAAAAGTTTCGGCCATATCTTGTCTTATCCAAAAGCATAGTGTATACGGATCACTCGGCTTTAAAGTACCTCTGACCAAACAAGACGCTAATAGCCGAGGTTGCTCCGGTGGGTTCTTCTCCTACAAGAATTTGATATCACCATCCGTGATAAAAAAAGGAGTAGAAACCGTTGCGGGCAGACCATTTATCTAGACTTGAGAATCTCATAAGGATGCTGAGAGCGCATACAAAGACATAAATGAACATTTCCTTTAGAAACTCTTGAAGTTATTTCTTAGTGTAAAATACCCCAAGGTTTGCGGATAAATGCAAATTACCATGCGAGGGAATTTTTATCACAAAGAATGTCAACTCAACACAAAGAGGAAGTTTTTTTTAAAGACTTAAACTAATATTTCCTGGATGGATCCTATCTTTTTCGTACTTGTGCGGATCAAATCATTCGACGGTGTGTGCATGGGCAAGAAGCTCTTGAGATCCTCAAAGCTTGCCATGAAGGACCCACCGGGGGCCATCATAGTGCCAATCTCACCGCTCGAAAAGTATTTGATGCCGGTTTCTTTTGGCCTACCATATATCGAGATGCCCATACAATGATCAAATCTTTGTGATACGTGTCAAAGACAAGGCAAAATTTCACAACGAGATGAGATGCCTCAAAACTCTATCCAAGTTTGTAAAATCTTTGATGTATGGGGTATCGATTTTATGGGACCATTTCCGTCTTCAAGAGGAAATAAATACATCCTCGTAGCCGTTGATTATCTTTTGAAATGGGTTGAAGCAAAGGCGCTCCCCACAAATGATGCTAGAGTTGTAGTAAAGTTTTTAAAATCTCTTTTTGCCCGATTTAGAACACCTAGAGCTATAATAACGATCGTGGGACCCATTTTTGGAATGATCAGTTTGCTAAAGTAATGTCTAAGTATGGGGTCACACATCGTCTAGCTACCGCTTATCACCCTCAAACAAGCGGTCAAGTAGAGGTGTCCAATCGAGGTTTAAAACTAGTTCTAGAAAAGACGTTTGTAGAAATCGAGCCTCAAGGTCTGACAAATAGATTGAAGCTTTGTGGGCATTTCGTACTGCTTTTACACACCGATTAGTTGTACGCCATATCAAGCTTGTTTATGGAAATTCCTTGACATTTACCAATTGATTAGAAGCATAAATCATATTGGGGCTCTGAACATGCTAACTTCGATACCTAAAACCGGCGGGTGGATCACCGTAAACTTCAACAAAAAAGAACTAAATGAGCTTCGTGATCAAGCTATGAGAATTCATTGATTTATAAGAGAGCGCCCGAAGAAGCTTCAACGACTCAAAGGATCATAAACCGCATTTTTCAAAGTGGTGATCGAGATTTACTTCCTCAACTCTCGTCTAAAGATATCTCAAGAAAGCTTAAAAACTCGTTGGTCGGGGAGGACCTATCAACCATCACCAAAGTTTTTTCCATAAGGAACTGTTGAGTTATCTCAACTGATGGACCAAAAACTTTAAGGTGAATGTCATCGTGTGAAGCATTACTTCGGAGGGGACTTACCACCAAAGGAAGTCCAGGATCTCCGACACTCTCCCTAAGGACGAATGAATTCAGGGATCGAGTCAAGCTATGTGACTCGGTAACCAAAAACAAGCGCTTCGTGGGAGGCACCCTATGCTTATCCATTTTCTATTTTTCTTTCTAGCTTCTAATGTGTTGTGAGGAGGCTTGTACTCTTCCGTTCTTTGTGTTTGTTGTTTGTGCTTGTGATTGTTTGCAGGATAGACCCAACTTTTCTGAAGACTCTCGTGTTCGGTGATTTGTCCCGGTCCACTCGAGCTTCCTAGCCTTTGCTTGCCATTAGTTTGGGGAAATCCAGTATCCTAAAGATTATTATCGACTAACATTTATCTTGTAGCACACTTAATAAACGGCTTAAGATATTTGTGATACTTTCTTCATGTTTGAGTTATGCATTAGACTTTTTGAGTTCTAGTGAAGGGTTTTTTAAGTCTTCAAGCTAGGAAACATTAAGGACAATGTTTGATTTTAATATGGGGTAGTATATCTTCGATACTATCTTACTTACTTTTACCCGTTGTTCTCACGTACCCCGTTTTCCACCAAAATTTTCAAAAATATGAAAAATTTTAAAAAATTTCAAAAATAAAATAAGTGTTTTTGTCACAATTTTGACTTTCTTGCTGGGTAGAATAAGAATAAATTTTGACCCGATCGAGCGTGTTGAGCTCTAGCTTGTTCCTTAAACTTTTTAGGCTAAGCGTTCGCGAATATTCGCGAAGAACGAAAAATGATAGAGTTAAGTATGAGTTGGATGCTAAACAAGGGTGACAAATCTTGACCATTCTGGTTGAAGTTGTTGAAGAAATTGAACATTGACTTGCATCGTAGCAACTGTCAAATTGTTTCTGATCATTTCATTCATCATCTTGTAGAATCTTGTGTAGTAAGACTCAATTGTTTCTCCATCGTGAGAGGTGAATTGACCAAACTCCCAAAATAAGTTTGTCTTGACATCTTGAATATTGAGTGATTCACCTTGTTGTAGCCTTTCGATGGCTTCCCACATTTCTTGAGCTGTCTGACATGCATCAACAGTTGAGTATATTTCATCTCCAATTCCAGTCAATATCAAATGAATCGCTTCTTTTTCTGATTCAAAATGAGCTCTGTTTTCAGGAGTCATATTCATAACTGTCTCGACTGTTGTTTGTTCAGGAACTGCTGGAGAATTCTCTGTTGCAGGAACAGCTGGTGTTGTGACAATAGTTGGAGTGTAAGGACCTTCGAGAATGCACTTCCGTAAGGCATCACCATTTGGTCTTGTATCAATGTATCGTAAGAACCGTGATCGCCATTGTGCATATCGTCCTATTGCAAGCATTGGTGGACGATCCCTTGAACCAGCTGCCATTATGTTGTTATGCATTTGACTGTCGGTTGTGGAAGTTACAATTGGAGTTGTCATGATGAATGATTGAAGAATTATGAAGTGAAAAATGATTGTAGGATCTTAAGTAGATTTGTTGTGATTGAAGTTGTGGTAAAAAGAAAGCAATAAACGTTCACGGGATTTTACAAGTCTATGATTAAAACCGAGAAAAGAATTGTGTCTTTCGCGGGATTTTACAAAATCAATAGAAAACCGTGAATGTTAATTGATTTGGATTAAGGTTTGTTTGATGTGAATTGAATGTCTTGAAAGTTTAAATTCCTAAACTGACATGTTTCGCTTGCAAGAGTGCATATTTCGCTTGGCTTTGGAAATTACGTATTTCGCTTCAAACTTTACACATTTCGCTTGAATACTAAAGTCTGCACATTTCGCTTGAAACTATCTTTAGTCAAAACATGGGTTTTCAATGGACAAAACGCAATGACTTTAGTCAAAACGCAACTATCTTTGATCAAAACGCAGTCACTTTTCTTAACCAAAACGCAACATCTTCTATGATCAAAACGCAGTGACTTCGAGCAAAACGCAATGTTCTTTGAGCAAAACGCAGTCTGTCTTGATCAAAACGCAATGTATAAAAAATTGGGCAGAGTAACGTCTAGTCAAAACGCAATGATGGTCTTCGATGAGCAAAACGCAACCCTGTGGAGACAAAACGCAACACACAAAAAAATATCAAATCACAGTAACTTGAGAATCAAAACGCAGCTACTTGAGAACCAAAACGCAACGACTTGAATCAAAACGCAGCGACTTGAATCAAAACGCAATGAGTTTTAAGCCAAAACGCAATGTCTTCCAATCAAAACGCAACCAGTACAAATGTCACTTTCAAGTACAGTACTTGTTTGTCTCTATTCTCAAAACGCAACCATAATTTTATCAAAACAATTACTAAAAAACTTCAAATAACTCTATTTCACCCATTTATCACGAAAACTAATCAAAAAATCACAAACAAAATATAAAACCTTTCATAAACCCCCAAAATACACACATAATACAAAAATCCACTAAACATATACTACAAATCAAAACAAATCTAAAACAATCTCCACCCCCCCCCCCACCCAACACTCCAAAATCAAAAACCCCCCCCACACCCCCACCCTCTTAAATCTGTCCCACTAGTCACGTTAACCCCAACATACACCAACACTACTCAACCTAACCACCTACCTACAACACTCCCCTAACACTCACACTATATCTTACTCCATAACTCAATGTCACCCTCCTTCCCAAACATTGTGTCATCTAAAACTCCACATCTTGTCATATACCCCCATATATAAAATAGTACTCCCAACAATATCTATCACATTCAACCCACGTATCAACAATACACAAACAAAACCATCATGTCCCACGTACTAAACCCTATAACCCCAACTATACACTCCCCAACTCCCACCACCCATCTATCTATATTTCTTTACTCATTTCTGTCATTGTCAATTAGATGTAATTACATCCTGTCAATGTTAATAATATCCCTTCCAAAATAAACACAAACCTATACTACAATATCATCCATATATACAATTTCTATTATCCACTATTAACATACTATTCCTAAATGTGCACATCAACACACTGAACCTCACCTCTACTAGATCCTACTCCCCATCACACACATATACTACATAGAGATATAAATATATCCAACACACATCACTATAATCATTCCGTGTTCTCTATACACACAATATAGATCACCAGAGAAATCTTCTGAACCAAATGAAGGTTTAAGTATCAAGCGGCACATCACCACTTTCTCTTCCACCTTTATTCTTCAGATAGTGGACACAACCTGCAATCTCACTATATGAATTATGTGTACATACATTAGGGCATGAAGTGAACCCTCTGTATCGTAGTTTGTCATGATGTCCCTAAGAGACACCCATTGTCCACGTGTCTCTTTTGTTTGAAGTGGTGGTGTAGCACATGCTCTAAGACCGGTGCATTCATATGTACAAGAACGTTGAATCTCTGAAAATTCATGAGGTTATCAAAAGGAAGTTATCAAACTCCTTGTATTGCTCGATTGAATGATTTAGCCTGATCTGTGTGGGAGAGTTTAGATAGATGCGTAGCAGTTGTAGTGGCGTCGTGCATTCTCGTGTGGTCCTAAAAAGGGTGGAATGAGCGTAGTGAAAATGAAAGATAATGAGTTGATACCTATCGATTAGTATACAGGGATGCGTTTTTGCATTGACTACAAAAGTTAAATGATGCCACTCGTAAAGACCATTTCCCTCTCCCGTTCATGGATCAAATGCTCGAAAGACTCGCGGGAAATGAATACTATTTTTTTCTAGATGGTTTCTCGGGATATTTTCAGATTCTTATAGACCTTCAAGACCAAGAAAAGACAACCTTCACTTGCCCTTATGGGATGTTTGCCTACCGACGCATGCCTTTCGGTTTATGTAATGCTCCGGGCACATTTCAAAGGTGCATGATGGCTATTTTCCACGACATGATCGAGGAAACGATGGAGGTCTTCATGGATGATGTCACACCCCGCCAAGGTGGAAACGCGAGGCGTAACGAGAATGGTTACCATCACAACACAATGGTGTCACAATAGAAAAAACTACATGAACTAAACGGAACATAAGGGACACAAAGTGTCATGAAAATACCCAATCAAACATAAAAGATATCCGACGTCTTGTATTGAAGAAAAAGGAGTTTACTTCAATACCAAGACATGCAATACAACCAAAACAAGACTATGCAGCTCAAGCCAATTAAACATTCAATATTCAAACAAACGAGAAATAAACTAGGAGATTAAACTCTGCATGCAAGCCTACGGTCTCTCTAGCCACACTTCCTAATCTTAACATCCTCATGATGCTAACCTAAAAATGATGCTTAAATACGTCAACAAAATTGTTGTTGAGATTTATAGGTTTAAGACACGAATATCAAAGCTTATAATAATTACTGTGATTAAGTAAACGGCGTCATGAGCTTAGCAATTATGTGAATATACTGTTATGAACCTGACTCGTTAATGTCCGTTGTTCACTATAGGATTATGTCATGAAATGTAACCATAAACAAAATAGCTTTGTGAATCGAGATATCATGATCGCTCTCGACCTTCTCTGAACAAGTTATCAAATCCGAATTGAGATATGGAACATTACCATGACTTGTCCCACTCCACCCCCTCCCTATCCTTCGGCCTCTACCGTCTAGCTTATGATAGTATCTAGAACATTACCCTCGATCCCAATTCACAACAAATGGGTAGGATCGTTACCCCCGCGTTCACAATTGCACAAACAAATGGGTAGGAACGTTTCCTCGATCCCAATTACATAGCTTTTAGCAAGTAACATACATGTAACATTCCGTATTTAAGGCTCGACTTTACTTGTTTACGTCGCTAGACGCTTTATTTCTATTTTCATTTTTAAGCGAGATATTTTTTTACGTTTACCCGATTTAATTGCATATTTCCGTTCTTAGCTTTGCGTGAGCCGTATTTAGAAATCTATTCCGTCTTCGCATCTTAAGTGATTTAATAATCTCATAATATTCCTCGATGATTATAATTTTCCTCATTTTCATTTTCCGTTGTGTTTCGCGTTTACGTAAATTCTTGCTAAAACTCGCGTTTTTACCTTAAAACATTACCTTTAATTAATTAAACTTACACTATACTTTAATTAAACTTTTATAAACTAAAAATAAAAAAAATATTTTTTCACAAAACCAAGGCCCTAGGCCGGTTTTACCCAACCCAACACACCACCCTTTTCATTTTTCTATAAACATCTCATCATCACTTTCTTATTCCCCATACATGCAAATCTCAAAATCAAAAGAAAATTTTTCTCTTCTTCCTTTTGGTCCCCATTGCTGCTAAAATTACTCTCACCACCACCATCATCATACAAAATTGTTCATCTCATTTTCATCCTCTTAACACCATCCTAAAGCCTCTTGCAAAGTTTGGTAAAGATTCATGAAGATTTGAAGAAGTTAGGGCTTGTTTCTTGATGTTTTCTTGAAGGGTTTTGATTGGGGTTTTGTTGGAAGAGTATTATCATTATTAGAGAAGGGTTAGAAGCTTTTTAATCTTGGGTTTTGGGTGTTCTTTGGTTCGAATCAGCCCACACAAGAGAAGAGTGTTTGGTGTTTGATTCTCTAGTCCTAATCTTTCTTTTGTAAGCCCTATCTTTCTTTTATTAAGCCCTATCTTTTTATTTCTTGTTTTCTTTAATTTTAATCCATGAAAAATGGAAGTTTGATTCTGGAAATGCATGTTATATGATGTATGAGTTGTGTTTAAGGGCTTGGTATGGCATTGCAAGTGATGGGTTAGAGTTAGGATTGATGTTTGGATAGGTTTTGTGTTGAAATAATGGGACTGTTTTGGAACAGTAGCAAAAACGTGTGTTTATCTAAAAATATTTGGCCTGGAGCCTATGATTAAATTACATGACTGGAAAGATACATGTCTTAGCATCATAGGATAGTTGGATGCTCAACCAACTCCTTGGGATGAGTGAGTTATGGCCAAAACAAGAAAATAGGTCAAATCTGGACATATGATTAGAATACGAGTTAAACTCCAAATTTTTGCCATAAAATAATAGATCTTAAAGATTGGATCATAAGGAAACCATAGCCTTTGACCTCACCTTCATTGCTATCATGGTTTGGGATTTATGGCCATTTTAGTAAAGGGTAAATTTTTTTGAAACTTTCTGTTTTGGACAACCAGGGGTAAAATGGTCTTTTCACATAGTTACGAAACTTTGTAAATTATGAGACTTACATTTCTGGAAACTAGACACAAATAGCTTTCCAGGGGTAAAAGCCTCACATATAGAACATTTGTGAGCTAGGAGATATGAGTCCATGAAGTCAAGTTAAAATCAGAAACCGAGTTTTTACGTCTAGTCTAAAAATTTAAAAACGTATAGTACACCGTGATAAAATAAAAGTTAGAAGCCGAAACTTAGTAGATGTTCATTTGCTTATAAGACCAGGTCACAAGTCAATTTGGGATTAAAAAGGACTTGGGGAAGTTCTAGTGAAATGCCATGCTTATCTCGGAAACACATCTCATGATCACATGTTTAATTTTTACGTATTGTTACTTTCTACGTACTAAATCGCGTCACGTCTTTTAGGAGGTGCTTAGGAGTACTTCCCGCTCGTTCAAGACTCGTAATACTTCTGATTTAATTGTTCTTACGGTGAGTTCATAGCCTCGCCTTTCAACTTTTAAACTGTATTTATAAACCCCGCGAGGGAGATACATGCTTGTTTTATAAACTGAACACAAGAAACTTTATGGTATGCTGGACCCGAATATGAGATTAATTGCATGAGTAGCTATTGCCAAAAGACCCCACATCATGAACTGTTAATTGCCTATAATGGGTGAGCGCTAGTACAAGTAAATAGATCCTATAGGTTTGCACAGCCCCTGTCCGGGGGTATGAATCGATCCTAGAGATAGTGCTACACCAGATGCAAGAACATTTTGTAGTAGTAGGAAGTTAGTATTAGGCAATTATACCTAGTATATGGGGCAACATGATTTACCATACAAGATATGTGTTAACGTAGAAGGCTTCGGTGATCATGAGCTTATTGCAAATAGAAACTTGAGTTAATGGCTTGTCCGTTACAACAAGTCACACGATGAACCAAACACTTGTGTTCCTTTATTTTCCTTTTTTCTCTACAACTCTATAGAATTCACTCACACATTTTTGTTGATTTTTAGAATCGTTTTATCTCCATGTGATAACCAACAAGGTGATGGATGCTGTACGTGGAGTCTGACGCTAAGTTTTAAAGAAACTTGCATTTTGTTCCAATTTTACAAAAAACTGATTATCCATGTTTAGGAAAACTTATGTTATGAATTGGTGACGATCCTGAGGGCCCTATGTTGTGGAAAAACCTTAACTGTAGGCGGGGGGGGGCGGGGGGGCCGGGGCGGGGCGGCCTCATTAGATCGTTTTTTCCCATCTTTTCTTACTAATAGGATATCATAACATTGATCACGCTGCGGATAACAATAAGAACAACATGTAATGAAAGGTTTTTATTCATAATCTAATAAACAATAAACTATTTGACTTATATCAGTTGACTAATGAAGTATTCAATAAACCTAAATAAGCTAAACATATTAGACTCTCATTGGAGAGATCTAACTATGATGGATGATCAATACTAGACGCCTACCCCTCTTTATATACTAGAGGGGTTAGGGTTTACAAGACAAGATAAGATCAAATAAAATTAGGAAACTATAAATCAGCATTAAATACTATTTGACTAATCTTCAATCAGCATTAATGTTGATCTTTATCTTTTAGCTGAGCATTAAATATTGTTTGACTAATCTTCAATCAACATTAATGTTATTCCAGCTTTGTCTTGTAGGTCCTCCATCTTTAATATGTTTTGTCATAATCAACTCAAAGTATAATTCCCAACAATATTCCCCAGTTGCTATATGACAAAACATAAGCCCCCAAGCTTCCCCTGAAGCTAATATAGATGAAAGAACTTCCACCTGAATCAGCTACTCTTCCCCTTTTTTGTCATAATCAAATAGGAGTGCATGTAGATGGTAAATAAACAATAAGCTTCCCCTTAACATGTTTACCATCTCTTGAATCAGTAGGATTAGTAGGCTCCAAGCAGCAATTATCATGTATAAAGAAAAACGAATAATACGAATTTGTTGAAGTAGTTAAATTTCCCAAACTTGTTCTTTATATATGTTTATCCACATGGACGTCGAGTCTCATACCTGCTATGTATAAGTAGACCTATGTCTCTTGACAAAATCCTCATTCCTCTATTAAATGAGACACTGAGCACAATAACGTAACTCCTTAAAGTGATAGCAAATGTACGTAGTAAGCATCATAAGGTAGATCGTACACCTTTGCTAGATTCATCAAGTCTTCGTCACCGCCTTATAATCACGAACAAGTTATCTTAAAGGTGACCACTCCTTTAAGATATGATAAGAACACAAAACCTGTGAAAATCAACTACAACATCAAATAAGTAATAATCAAATGTCTTCTTCAAATAATCTCCAAAACGAGCCATAAACATCATCATCGTTCAAGATCCAAACGCGTCCGTGTTTAGGTTTCTTCTTCATTCTTCTACCATAAAACCTTGAATCCTAGATATCAAGAGCAACCCGCTCTGATACCAATTGTTGAAACCTTAATTGTAGGCTTCATAGATCGTTTTGCCCATCTAGGATATCATAACATTGATCACGCAGCGGAATAACAAATAAGAACAACAATGTTATGAACAAGGTTTTTATTCATAAACTAATAAACTATAAACTATTCGACTTTAATCAGTCGACTATGAACTATTACATAAACTAATAAGCTAACTATTAGACTCTCATTGGAGAGATCTAACTATGATGGATAATCAATACTAGACGCCTACCCCTCTTTATATACTAGAGGGGTTAGGGTTTACAAGACAAGATAAGATCAAATAAAATTAGGAAACTATAAATCAGCATTAAATACTATTTGACTAATCTTCAATCAGCATTAATGTTGATCTTTATCTTTTAGCTGAGCATTAAATACTGTTTGACTAATCTTTAATCAGCATTAATGTTATTCCAGCTTTGTCTTGTAGGTCCTCCATCTTTAATATGTTTTGTCATAATCAACTCAAAGTATAATTCCCAACACTCTCTAGTATTTGTGATATGACTCATAAGCTCCTAATAAGCTCATTACATCTCTCACTAGTCTATAAGCTAGTGATTGAGCTTGTTTAATAAAGACCTTAAATCATACTTAAACTAGAAATCAGTTAAACCTAAAATACCTTTGCTTATTGATTTAAGACCTTATGGAAGGGGAGCTAGCTTTGGAAGAGCTCCCAAGGATTTCACTGGCTTATCTCTTATAAGCCAGAGCTGTTGATAAGCTCTATGAGCCTATAAGCTATCAAGTTTCGGTCTACTTATATTTATAAGTTCGGCGTCACGTGGATAGTACAAGACATAAGACACAAGTTTGAGAGATTCTACTTCTTCATCAAATTTGTTATAATCAGTTTTCTTCATCAGTGATCACTACTTGGAGCCTACAGAGTTCGAGATTCAAGAGATGGTAAACATATGGGTTTCAGGGGAAGCTTATTGATTAAATGTTTAACCATCTACATGCACCACTTGAAGTGAAGTGTTTCGTTACTACTGCTGATCTTTATTACTATTGCTAGTTTAAATTTCTACTGCTCTGATTCATTATTCTTATTGTACGTAATGGTGGGAAATTTGAGTACTGGAAGGCTGAATTAGAAGTTACGGTATATGATTTGTAGCTGTTATGATCTAAGTTTCATTTCTACAGAAGACCCATATTGGATGATTACAAAAAGGGGAAGAAGACTACAAAGATATGATTTGCAGCTTATTATGTGTGGTAACATAGTCAAGGATTCTAATTCTTATCTTAAGTCAAAGGGAAGCATTGAAGATTTTGTTTCATTCAGGGAGATGATTACATCTCAACTTCAGGGGAAGCTTTGGCTTTATGATGAAGTTCGTAAGACTTTGTTTGTTTTGTCATCATCAAATATGGGAAGATTGTTAGGATTCTTGATTTGATGAGACAAATTGAATAAAAGAATGAAACAAGATGGAAACAAGAAGGACCAAAATTGTCATCATAAAGTTCTACAAGATGTAGAAGAAAATAAAGATTTGGTCAAAATAAGATAAGAATGGATATTAATGAGAAGATAATTAATTGATTCTCTCATTAATATATTAATTAGTTTCCTTGTAAGCCTAGGACTCCTTATGCTATAAAAGGAGGTCCAGGCATTTAGATATCCATCCATAGAAAACTAGAGCTCTTCCAATGAGAGTCTAGATAGTTAGATAGCAAGTCGACTGATGAGAGCCGAATAGTACACCATAGTTAGTTGGTGTAGCCCCAAATTATAGTTGGGGTAATAGGGAAACGTTCAATAAAGAAAACCTTATGATAGCTTTAATTGTGTTCTTATTATTCTGCTGCGTGTTATCAATCATTGTTATTGTTCATCAACAAGTTCACATCCTGCTCCTCAGGATAGATGATCAAGAGGTCAACATATTGAACTTGTGAACATCATTAGTGAACGTACTAAAAGCATGCTTACAAGAAGTATAGATGCCAAACTGACTGCTGCCTCAGCTAGTGAATGTCTATTTGATTATTTCTCTCTTAGATAGAACCTAAATGGTGTTTGAGGCACTGAAACATCCAGGATGGGTTGATAAAATGCAAGAATATCTAAATCAGTTCTATAGAAACAATGTTTGGACTCTTGTTCCACTCCCTTATGGTAAGATATCCATTGGCTCCAAATGGGTGTTCAAGAACAAGAAGGATGGACTAGGAACTGTTTTCAGAAACAAAGCAAGACTGGTTGCTTAAGGTTTTAGTTAGGAAGAAGGAATTGACTATGATGAAACCTTTGCACCAGTAGCAAGGATGGAAGCCATCAGGATATTCCTTTCCTTTTCTACATACATGAACTTCATAGTTTTTCAAATAGATGTCAAAAGTGCTTTCCGAAATAAAAAACTAAAAGAAGAAGTTTATGTGAAACAACCTCCTGGCTTTAAAATTAATGAGTTCCCTGACTATGTTTGCAAGCTTGACAAAGCCCTTTATAGACTGAAACAAGCACCAAGGGCATGGTATGAAACCCTATCTACTTTCCTTATTCAAAATAAGTTTGTCAGGGGAAAAATAAATAAGACTTTGTTTATCTATAGATCTAAAAGAGATGTCCTCCTTGTCCAAATGTATATGATGATATGATATTTGTCTCAACAAATTATAAACTTTGTAAACAGTTTGAGAAACTAATGACAAAGAAATTTAAAATGAGTATGATGGGAGACCTCTCTTACTTTCTTGGATTACAAATCAAGCAGGATGACAAAGGAATATCCATTTTCAAGAAACATACACAAGGGACTTACTGAAGAAATATGAGATCTCTAATATTTCATCTATAAAAAAACCCATGGTTTCTCCAAATAACTTAGGTCCTGATCTTACTGGTAAACCAGTGAATAAGACCTTATATAAAGGAATGATTGGGTCACTGATGTACTTAACTGCAAGCAGGCCTGGTATCTAATTCTCAACACATCTATATGGAAGATATTATGCCAATCCAAAGGAATCACATCTCATTGTTGAGAAAGGAATACTCAGGTACATGAAAGGTACTCCATCTCTTGGTCTGTGGTATTCAAAGTGCTCAAGATTTGATCTTAAATAATACTCATACTCAGACTATGCTGGTTGAAATATAAACAAAAAAAGCACCTCAAGTGCCTGTCAAATACTTAGAGACAAATTGGTTTGTTGGAGTGCAAAGAAACAACAGTCAGTGGCTATATCCTCTACTAAAGCTGAGTATGTTGTTAATGCAGGGTGTTGCGTAAAAATTCTTTGGATGAAAAGTCAACTCAGTGACTATGGCATTGATTACAAGATGGTTCCCATCTTTTGTGACAACACTAGTGCCATTGCCATTTCCAACAACTCAGTCCTTCATTCCACAACTAAGTATATTGATATAAGATATCATTTAATCAGGGACCACATCCTAAAAGGAGGTATTGAATTACTCTTCATCCCTACGGATTATCAGGTAGCTGATATCTTCACCAAGCCCCTGGATGAACCTACTTTCACAAGACTAAAAGCTGAATTAGACATACTCAACATTGATTGATCAGTCTCCGTGATCACTCATGTTTAGTATAGTGTAAATCTTTTCCTCTCCATAAACCTCTCTCGCTGATAACAAATATGACTCCCATGAAACTAAGGGATACATTAAATGAAGTAACTAAATTCTCTAAGATATTAGTTACTTAATGTCCTAGGTTGGTGACTGAACACATTAAATAAGAAACAAATATTCCTTATCTAACTGTCATCAAACAGTCAAGGGTCCCACTTCTCCCATTTACACTCAAACATCCCACTATGCATTTAATGCTCACTCCCACAAACAATATCCCTTCCTAAAACATCCATTCACTTCCTATATTATCCGTTATCCCCACGTCATGTATGCAAAAAGTACATGACAATAACGGTTATACAGTTGCAGTAAAAGACAGGATAGTGATAGTCGTGGGTGGTGGCATTTAATGTGGATACCAACCCATTTTTATAACTATTTTCAAAATAAATTTGGGTAATACATCCTTTCAAAAACCTCACCTATAAATAACCATCCCAAACAAGAAAAACCTGCACAATATTTTCAAAGCAAATAAACTCTGCAAAAATTTTCAATCAAAACATTACGTGTGTTCTTCATTTTCCATGATAAAATATTCATTTCAAACCATTTTCTTGGTCAAGTACACGTCAGCGATCTAAGTTATCCATCTTAGTGAACATCCGTCTTGATAACATATCAAAACGCACGGCAGCGATCTTAGTTTGATTCAACTTTGTGACCATCTGGTTTTGATATTTGCCATTTCCCTTTTCAAAAAACTATAACAATGGCAGCAAACCAAGCAGTGATTGTAACACCCTCAATTCAGCTCGATCAGCGGAAGGGTCCAATGGTGGTACGTCGTAGCACAATAACTCAAATCATAGAAAACGACTCAAAAAGAGGCGTTTTGAGAAAATTTCATTCATTTGAATAAAATAAAGTTTACATCACGGTCCCAATAAGTTTAACAACATCACACAACGTTTGACAAAACACTTTCAAATGAATTATTATTTAGCGGGCCTTCATATCTCTATCACCGAATTACCTTCAAGGACCTGAGATAAAACATGCTAAAAGTTAACAATAATGTTGAGTGAATCCATAGAGTTTATATATATAAACAATAAAAATAATTTCCGAACACAAGTATCATTTTTCAATATTCATCTGGATACAACGATGTGGCCATACAAAGTTATATCGGGGGATTATTATAAGCCTCATGACATCGAACCTTACCATATATTCAATATAATGCCCACTATACACCCTCACTGTGAGTGTATCTTATTCTTTATACAATGCATCCGTTGTGTCATTTTTCCTGACATAAGACGATAGCTAGTCGTCACGGATCGGAGGTGGTAGCCTCCAAATAGTACTATTTCATGTATAAGCGTATGCCTTTTTCCCGGCAATTAACAATTCATGATTTCCGCGGGTCTTTTATCTAGCGAGTTAAGCTAACTTATAATAATCAAGGCTACTAGCATACATTCGGGTCCCTTGTGTTCTATTTTAAAAACAAGCATGTTATCTCCCTCGCGGGTTTCTAAAACAATTAAAGTGTAAAAATGCGAGGCTATGAACTCACTTGATAGTATCGGAAGAAAGTAATGGCGATAGTCGAACTTGGACGTCGGCACGTAATCACCCGGAACCTATACAAAATGTATGGGTCTTAGGTTTCTAGTCGATAAAATAAAATTCATAATTTAAAATAGTATATAGATGTATCTTATTTGAATGATCAACAATTTAAATTCCCCAAGTTTTATTCTCATAGTCTTCTATGTGTTTAACATGTACTAACTTAGCTCATTTTTCACTAGTTATTACCAATTTTTGTCCAAAGGCCCAATAGGCCCATTTATGAGTCCATTAAGTAATTTAGTCCATTTTATAATTCCAAGACCAGATCTTAACCCATTAATTGGGCCCAAGTGGGTTGGGTCCAAAGTTAAGTCCAATAGGTCCATTCATATACATTGGGCCTAATGGCCCGATATGGTCATATAGTCCATTTTAAGCTTGTTTATGAGTTTATAGTAAATTTTCGGGTTCTCAATGTCGGGTTAAGTTTATTATCAGTAGGTTCATCATATAAAAGTTCCCAAAAGTAAGTCCTACCATCTCGGGTTTTAGTCGCAAAAACGCTTTACAATTTTAGTATGATATAGACGTAAAAATATTTTTATTGTTTATGCTTACATAAATAGTTATATCTTTAACCATAATTGGTATTACTTATAAAATTTACATTCCTTAGTTTATTTTTAAATGTATATTATAAATTATTATTAATTTTCGATACTATTTTAAATAGATACTATAATTAGGTACTTCTATCATACAAAGGTCCAAGTGACATTTTTGGCTGAAATTCACTTTCACCATTTTTGATGCCCTTTCAAACCATTAATGAATTGATTGTTTCCAATTGAGTTACATAACTACATGATTTATCTAGGTTCAGAGTTTTAGGTTTTTACCAACTCACTACTTTAATCATGACTGTTTATACGTTCTGTCCAGCAAGGTCAGATTTGATGTCTTTTGGTAAAATGGTCATAACTTGGTCAATTTTTACTTTCCATTGAGTATCCAATTAGCCACATTATCATCATTCAATTCTCTACAACCTAGGTAAATCAAATCAAGTCTAATACTTATGTAAAAATCCAGAACTTACTGTTTACAACAGCACTAAATTTCTAATGAGTTCTAGCAAGTTTTAGTGGTTGATTTAGTCATTTTTACCCTAGATCTACACATGCATGCTACTTTTTATTACTTGATCATCAAAATACAATACATGTATATACATATAATGAAATAGAAATAAAATGATAACAAAACTTATGAAGGTTTTACCACAAGAAAATGTAGACAAGATCAAAATGATCAAAATAAGAACAAGCTTGATGAAGGCTTCAATCCCAAGCTTAAACTCCACCCAAAATACTTTTGTTCACCATTTTCTTTATTCAAATATCTTGTATAAACCTTCTTATAACTTCAGCCCCAAATGATATAAAAATCTTCTTGAAAAAGCCTCTTATTCACTTCAAAACACCTTCATTTTATATGGGATTCATTATAGCATGTGTGGTTATTATTTGATTGGTAAAAATTTTATGGAAATGGTATGGTGATGATGATGAATTCGGCAAGGGAGAGGGAACAAGAGAGGAGTGTGTGAAGAGTTTTTGTGAACTATGAGAAAAATGATAGCAACATTGGTTTTTGTATAAAGTATGCATGCAAGGGCATGATGGGAGAAGGCCACTTGGTTAGCCCTTGTGGATCCTTTTTGCCGCCCATACAAGGGGTAAGTGGGATGAGTTTTTATTAAAACTTGTCCCACAATTTGCAAATGCGGGTATTTTCAAAGTTCGATATTTAAAAAGGTACGATTTGTAGTCGTTTTTCGTAAAACGTAAAAATAGTACGAGACACGAAAAATAAAAACGAATGTAATAAAAATATTTCTACGACATTTTGAAAATATAAACGTCGATGCTTAACGTATGATTCTCCGGTTCTTCGTTGACGTTACTTAATTTGCAAACGTAAACCCTAATTTCTTCCGGTTAATCGTGAGTTCATAACTTAACATAAAAATGAAAATTATAATTAATACTCGCGAATAAAATAACGACCTGAAATTGACGGATTGTCACAGCATTTCCTCCTAAAAAGTGATCTTTGTCATCGAAGATCAATTCATCTTGTTGCTCGCTTCTTGTTAAAATCGAAGAGATGAGGGTATTTCTTCCACATCTGGTCCTCCCGTTCCCAAGTGTATTCCGGTCCACGACTCGAGTTCCATCGAACTTTTACTATAGGGATCCGACTCTGCTTAAGTTGTTTCACTTCTCTATCCATGATTTCAATGGGTTCTTCAATGAAATGCAACTTTTCGTCGATCCTTACTTCGTCAAATGGAATGATAAGGTCTTCATCTGATAGACACTTCTTTAAGTTTGAAACATGGAACGTATTATGTATTCCTTGAAGCTCTCGGGGTAATTCCAGTTTATATGCCACCGGACCTATTCTTGATAAAATCTTGAATGGTCCAATATAACGGGGACTTAATTTCCCACGTTTTCCAAATCGAACAACACCTTTCCACGGTGATACTTTCAGCATAACTTTGTCACCCACTTCGAACTCCAAAGGTTTACGTCTCACATCCGCATAACTTTTCTGTCTACTACGAGCAGCTAATAATCGGTTCTTGATTTGCACAATCATCTCTGTCGTTTCACGAATCATTTCTGGTCCCGTGAGTTGGGCATCTCCAACCTCACTCCAACATACAGGCGATCTACATTTCCTTCCGTATAGAGCTTCGAAAGGTGCGGCTTTAATACTAGCGTGATAACTATTATTGTATGAGAATTCAGCCAAAGGTAAGTGCTTATCCCAGCCACTACCAAAGTCAATCACGCAAGCACGCAACATGTCTTCAATGGTATGTCAGGACCTCGAATTGTGACTATGTTGATTAGTGAGTTGTTCTTAATGTGACTAAGGATGAAATCTAATTCGTCAGTTTAGAATGCGGTGTATTCAGTCTTTCTAACTAAGATATGTAGGGTGGGGAAGACATGACATGTGAAAACCGTGATGTAATATCATAGGGCAACAACTGAGCAATTGCGTACCCATATAGCGTATCCCCAAATAGTATAACCAAAATACTATATCCAAAATAGTGTATTCGACGTTGGTCGTCCGACAACTCAACGTTAGGACGCGTCCGAAATAAAAATCAATAGTATAGGCTTGCTTCTATATCAGCAATAGCAAAGTACGAGTATGCATGGCGACATATAAAGCGTTGCAAGGCAAGCATGTCAACCAAAAATTTACAAGACTCTCAAAACTCCCAAAACATAACGACTCCTACTATCAAAGGTCCACAAAACTCCCAAGAGACATAGATACCAATATAACGCTCGAAATTAGGTGTTCGTAACAGTATATATATATATATATATATATATATATATATATATATATATATATATATATATATATAGTGACATTTTCTTTGCAGAATCATTTTTTTGTACTGAACCTACAGAACCAGCTTTTTTACTCCTAATAATGCATGATGTACATGATATCAATACAAGATGGCATCTTTGTAAATATTCACTACTTATTTTAAAAAAAGAAATTAAATCAAGGGCAATTTAGGTATTATATATTTACCCTAAAAATGTGCTACTTTCCATCTGCATAGCTTCCCTAAACCTACAGATCTCATCCCCAAAAATTAAATGCCGCCTCTCTTTTTCCCTTCAAATCAATCCACCGATCCATCATGCAAAAAACCTTTCTTCCCCACATCAAAAACAACAAAAATACAAAAAAATTCCTTCCAAAAAACCCTTACAAATCTCCCAAATCTCAAACCCTCCAAACCCACCTCCTTTAACCAAACATCCGATCATGTCTCAAATCCTCAATCCAAACCGAATTCCAAACACCCCCCAAAACCTAATCATGCGTCAAAATCCTCTCAAGAAGCCCTCCCATTCATCCCCCCCCAGAAATGTGCGTGTCATAGACCATCGTACACTAAAATAACGGCGGCACCGCCATGAAGATCTGAATTCCATCCAAGCCCCCGTCATGCGCTGACCTTGTTTTAATAATCCTGCATTGGTTTACAATAGATTAAATATTGAGCCGCCCAATTTTTTTAAACGGTTTTACGCGTATACCTGACCATCCTTCACATGGAGATTTGTTTCCATGGTTTTAGTTAGGGAAAGTTAATAAGCATATTGGTAGGATAGAATTAATAATCCGGGTGGGAATTAGCGGTCGGGTTATGTGCACTGGACTGATGGTAGGAATATTTTAACGGCTATTTCCAGCCTAATGCTGATAAGTTAGTTTGTTGTAAGGAAGCAATTAGTAGTGTTTAGACACCATTCTTTTGAAGGACGAGTTGCGATATCACTAGTGATAATTTGATCCCTGTGATTGCGTCTGTGGCTGCTGATGGGACTGGACAGAGTTATAACATTAATGCTGATACGACTGCAGGGGAGTTTGACGTTGCGTTAAGGAGGCCGGAATGCTGTTTTTGCGCTTACACGATGTGACGGAGGGATTTCGAAGATAAGGAGATGATAGGGAGTTTTGGTTAAGTATGATTTGATGTGAGAGGGGTGTTAGGAACATGTATGGATGATGGGAAGATTTACCGAGTTGGGAAGATTCCGAAAGTGAATTGTTTGTGTGAAAAGCGTTGGGCGAATGGGGGTTAAGATGCGAGTATTAGTTGATGGAGACGGTTGGCGACAAGTTCGTTCCTTTCTTTGGAGGTGCTGTACCGGATGGAGGTGGCAGGAACTATGATTACTTGGGTAAAGACATTTATTGCTCTGTTATGAAGTGTTTGATGTGATGTCTCATTTGAGTTCTTTGTGTTATGAGTTTGTTTTTTCGATTGTAACAAGTGGTATCGAGTGGTAGTTTGAAGTAAAAACCGCCATTGATGTAGCTCAAAAATCCCTTGCAATGGGTTCAGATGCTACAATTCATATGTATGGTCGTTAGCTTGCGTTTTGCTTTTGTTTCTAGTCGGGAAGTCGTTTGTCGAGGAGACACATGATTTTCTTTCTAGTTATATACTTACATTGATCAATGGAAATGCTTGTGACTGTGAAGGGTTATACGTGGATTGGTTGGGTAAAGTTTCTGTCTTGTTAGATACTAGTTTAGGTTCAGACCATGTATTGATGAAGGAGATGCTGCAGAAATGTCTGTCTCTCGATCCAGTAGCTAGACCACATGTAAATGACCTTTGGAAATGCATATGGGCATTGATCATCAAACCAAAGTTTGATGTAATTGGGAGTAAAGAACATAAAACAATAAATGGAAGCACATGCCATTGCATGCTTCTAGGACATAATATATAGATGATGATAGTTTATTCACTCAATCCAAGATACTTATTCTTTAATTAATGCATAAAGACACAGATATAAATCTTGACAGATGTGTTGTTTTTATTTTCTTTGGTTTTTCTATATTTGTGTGGTTAGGATATAGTTACTTTTCAAAGTGTTGCTAATACTCTTCTACCATATGAAAGCATTTTTATTCCATTAGGTACACGTATGTTATAAATTTGTCAATGAGTTGGCAATTTCGTTTCGTTTATTGATAGAATGTGCAAATTTGGTTTTATGAAAGTTTTAACACTTCTTTATATATATATATAATATATATATCTATTATATATATATATATATATATATATATAATATATATAATATATTATATATATATATATAAATATATAATATAGGGGCGCTGTTTTAATAATTGAGACACCACATTTTAAAAGCGCAGAACTCTAACAGAACTCTTTTCAACAAATCACTATTTTAGTATATATTAACAATGTTTCATTTCTCTAATTTGTAAAATGTATATTAGAATCAATCACATTTTTTGTATAGCCAATACAAATTATTGACTAATAAAATGTCTTGACCTTTAATGAATGTTTGAACCGTGTGACTTTATGTTATACATGGCTAATATTTTTTTACTTTTTCTATTTTTAACATCAAAAACGTTTTTTAAATCAACTTAATTTTTTAAATTTACAAAAAAAATATGTTTTTACACTTTTTAATTAAAAAATGTTTTTTATTTAATTTCTAAAATTTACGAATGAAAAGTAATACTTTTTTTTTCTTCTTTTGCATTTTTAGCCAATACATATTTTTAAAATCAATAAAAAATTTACAATTATTAATAGTAAAACACAATTTCACTTTTTCGAATTTTTTATTTTAACAAATAACGTTTTAAAATCATTTAATTTTTCACGATTATTTCTATTTATTTATATTTGTCTTTTAACAAAGATGTTTATAAAAATATTTTATATTGTCTTTTAACACACATGTTTCACAAAAAGTGCATATATGTTTTTTGTAACTATTAACATAAGTTTCATTCTGCGTACAATTGGTGTAACGTCATAAACTTATTCTAGTAAAAAATCTGTCATAATTCCGACATATGTTTCTGATGTACATTTTTAATCATTTTTAAAACTTATAACTAAAAACATAACCATGTACATGTAGACCTCTAAATTTCTATACAAACAAACTCAAAACATTAATAAATATACACAAATTTTGAATACAAAATGAAATACAATCAAATATATTGTTAAAATAACACGTCATTCAAAAAAATAATATGTGCGACTCTTGCAACGAAACATATGTGCCACAGCGTCACTTTCCTCATACAAATCTCTATATTAGAACATACACACAGAGTATCCTTCCAAACACATATGCACTCTTTCATAGACAACATATCTGTGGGGGGTTTTTATTTTAAAAAAAAACTCTTCACAAACATACGTGTACGCTTCACTTTTTCAATCAAATATATTAGAACATACGAGTATGCCACCTATCATTATTTAACACAATTGATTTGACTGTTTCCTTATAATTAACATGTATTTCTCTTCTCAATTTGACCACTCTCATGGTTTCTTCATATGTACTGTGTATTCGTAGCGCGCTCGACAATGTGCTCAATGTTAACAATTCTCCTTGTGTCTTTAACTCGTTATCATGACCAACTTCTCTTTAGAAAGTATGTAACGAGTGAAGACACCATTGCATCTTATAAAATAGTCCATGGATTACGCATTTTTATCAAATAAGTGATCAATACCTGAAATTACAAACAATAGTCATTTTTTCTATATGTAAACAACTAGGATACACATATGTACATTCTAAACACATATGCAACAATCCAAACATGTATGTACAATTAAAAACATATATGCACACGTCTTTTCTTGAATGTATGCGGACATTAAAACGTATATGCACACCACTTTTGCAAATCCTAGCGAATGAACGATTCAACATCACACAAAAAAGTTAAAAGATAGATTTACACAACAAAGAAAGCCAATGACATAAATAAAACTAACACTAATCAGTGAGCACTTGTAAAGTAACCAAACACTCACTATCATCAACAGCAACTACAAAACTAAAAATAATAGATAACGCTCTCTCAGTATTCCAATCATAACGTTGCTTTCACACAATACACATCACTCACACACACATATCCCCCAGACTCGTCACACATCTCTACACAGCAAACGCAAGTGTTTCAAAGCCACATCATCACACACACACATGTTCCACAAAAATCACAAATGGCATGCCAATCGAATAGATGAAGCCCATAACTGCATCCATCAATCTTAACTCTTATGTGTCGTACATGATTTTCTTATTTTTTTATATGCTTGTTTGAAAGGTTAACGTAAAAAATCAATTTACACAACATTGATATATACATATCATCATATGAGACATAATCATCAAGGATTTCTAGAACCCATCGATGATTCTTCATCAAGGATAAACAAATAAACACACTCACACAACAAAAAATAACTATAAAGATACATACCTTATCATCATATGAAGATATCAAGATATATTTCATATCCGATGAGATGCGAGGGCAAGGAATAAAATGATCTCCATTGTATATGCTGTCGAATCTTCAATAAGTGAATTATTTAATTAGTGATGGAAATACTCTGTAAAAGCACCAATTGAGAAAACAATATAGACGCCATTATCATGGATCGTAGTCAATATCCTTCAAATTAGTTTTAAAACACAATACATATTACCAATCTCTTTATCTAACTCTCATTTGCCATCTACAAACAAGCATAACAATTCCTCAAGAACGAGTTATAATCCCCTTATACTTATAGAACACCTATAATAAGGGTATACCAAGTCAAAACAAGTTATATCACCTCATATCAATCATAAAATTAATACCGTTGGCAATCATTACTTCAGACCAAGTACAAATAGAATTTTTTGTCAAACAAAAATCAATCAACCGGAACTGACAAAAATCAATAAATATCAAACCAACTACAGCAAATTAATGATTCACAATCCTAAATTGTTTAGTCAATATAAAAATCAACCAACTACAAAAAAATAATATATTAAAATAACTAAAAAAGTGCACGATCTTTAAAACCTATCATTATTCCGGTAAGCCCTAATTAACTTTTAATCAAACCAAATTAGAATACCTTTGCCTATAACCAAAGTTTTGAGATGCGTTATTACACTGATAACTGAAGCCATGCCCTTGAAAAAGGGCGATGTAAAAGGTTATCGAAATAACGAATAAAACGATGAATGAAAAGGATGCTGTAAATCTACATAATTTTTAATAGGAGTAACAGAGATTGAGTAGTAGGTTAGCGTGTTGACAAGATGAATGTGGAACAAGCAATATTTAAATTAGAAATTAAATTGGATGAACAGTGAAAATAGGGAGATATATAATGTCAATTAAAAAAAAGAGATCCGCGGTTCACAACTTTGAATAAGTTGTGTTGTATTTTAATCATTTGACTTTTATATAGCCTATTTATTCTTGATTGCTTAATACAAGGAACATTTAATGTAAATGGTTAAAATGAAATTCTTTTATTGCCCTTTAATCAATTATTTAATGTAATATGAAATTATAATCTAATTACAATTATGCACAAAAAAAAGCAGATTAATAACTACTGATAAAAAAAATAAAAGGCCCGGATTAATTTAAAATGGTTCTGTAAAGTTCTGCACCTTAAATGAGTTCTTAATATAACACTTCACTATATATATATATATATATATATATATATATATATATATATATATATATATATATTGTTTCAGTCGGGATGGCTCAGTTCAAGGAAAGATGATGTGTGATGAAGATGATTTACGAATGCATTTATTTTTTAGAAGGCTTGCACATATGTTCTAGAAGACGTGCATATATGTTTTTAGAAGACGTGCATATATGTTCTTGCAAGGGTACTCATATGTTCTAATGAATTTAAGAGAGAAAGTGAAACGTGCACATATGTTTTTCCGAAGAGTGCACACATGTTTTTGAACAATATGGATATAGTTAGATTTATATTTCTAATGTATTTCATTTGATATCAAATTTTGTTATGATTATGTTTTGGGTTTTGATTTATTTTGTATTTTGAAAATGTATTTCATTTAGCGATATCAATTTGTGTCTATATTCTTGTGCTTATAAATTTTCTGAAGATATAAGAGAATGTGCACAAGAAACATATGTGTAATTACCATATTAAGTTAAAAATGTACACTAGAAACATGAAATTTACAATATTAAAAAAAACATATATGCACTCATTTTTTTCTTTTGAAAAACAGTATATACTAAAAAAGAGTTTTAAAAAAAATAATTCTAAAAATTAAAAGGTTTTAAAAAATAAAAAACAAAAACGTTTTTTAATTAAAAAATTTCAAAAAAAGACAAATGTGTTTTTGCGACTATTATACCTTTTGAATTAAATATAAAAAGTAAATGATATCTAAAAATTTTGTTAATTCACTCTGCGCTATCTTCTATAATGTTTCTGTAGGTCCTGTAAAAAAAGCGTGGTTCTGCAAAGAACGTTCCCCTATATATATATATATATATATATATAATAGATTACCTCATAGATAAATATATATATATATATATATATATCTATAACATATATATGGGGCTAACTATGAGTGTGTAAATATGATTTAGTGACTGGACGCCACCTCAATGATGACATGGACACATTTTTTTCACTAATTTTCGGATTTTATAATTTTGTATAAAAAATATGTCTCATGCAAGGTTTGAACTCATGACCTATGGTTAAATTGCAACAAGGTTTACCAACTAAGCCAAACCATTATTTGTGTTCTCTTATCAAAAACAATAATGATATGGTCTAAAAAAAGTTACAGAAAGTTTGATTTTCAAAAATATATTTGAAGATATACTCCATAGATTTCATATTCATCTAATCTAAATCCATACATACGTGAAGAAAAACTTAATACATAGAAACCCTAATACCCAAAACCATCTTCTTCATCACCACAAACCATAATATTATTCATTTACCCGATATTAGTTTTTTTTTGTTTTATAATCACATTTATGTTTTTCTTATCAATAGTTAATCATTTGTTTTGATTCGCAGGTGTCCTACAATGGACTTAAGGAGAATGCTCAGGTGCTTGATATATGATTACCTATGTTTTCTCTTGAAGTTATGGCTGAGCATTTTATATCTCT
>BQNB010019795.1:0-23703 GCA_026074375.1 Tanacetum coccineum | reverse complement strand
GTGAATTAAAAACGTGAGCTAAAACGAGAATTTAAAATCTAAAACACTTCTATTAACAAATTTTATACCTAAAAATCACAAATTTAAAAAAGAAAATTTTAGGAAAAAGAATTAGAATTTTTTAACTATTTTTGTATTTTTTATGAATTTTTAAAGTAAAATGAATTACTAAAAATAAACTTTTTCTACAAATTAATACTAAAATTTTATTTTTATTTTTTCAAAAATACTAGAATGAAAAAGAAAATTTTAGGAAAAAGAATTAAAATTTTCCAACTATTTTTCTATTTTCTATGAATTTTTTAAGAAAAAGAAATTACCTAAAATCTATTTTAATTTCTAGAAAATACAAATTTAACTGAAAAAATAAAGAAAAATGGTTTTTAACTACTAAAAAGGTGCAGAAATCAAATGGAACAAAAATGCCCAAATTTTATAAACCAATTGAACCCTAATTTTGCCAATTAAAGACTAAACCCTAATTTTATTAAACTAAAATTAAAAATATTAAATCTATTTTATTAATCCTAAAAAACAGGGTAGAAATTGTAAAAGATAAAAGTAAAGGGTAGGCGGGATAACTAAAAGGAATTTACATTATAGTGAAAACGAGTAACCTTATACTATTGAAAAAGTACAAAACAGACCCTATGATTTAAGCACTTTTGGCTTATCTAAAAAATGAGAATAAGCTAAAACTTAAAACTACAAAGTTGTTCCTGAGCTTATACACAACAACTTTAATAAAAGCACTATGAACTTTTATCAACTGAATAAGCTAAAAAAAAGCTTTTAATTCTGTGTCACAGAAACTTAGGTTTTGCTTTGAAATTTTAGCTTCTTTAATCTTTGGCTTATTACTAGCTTATTTCTAAATGAAAGTTAAAACTAAAAGATGCTATGTGAAGATTGTATTGTGTACTAAGTATTTCTAAAAAGACTTAAGCTAAAAGTAAACAATATTAAGAAGAAATTAGCTGTTAAAAAGTGAAGGTTCAGGATAAGCTGTCTAACAGATTTAAGCATAAACTGAAATAGCTACTTAAGGCTTAGTTGTAAGCTATCATATGATTTTCAAATTAAAAAAAACTGTGCTTATATTTGCAGCTTGATCAAATAGCTTCTAAGAATAGCTTTAAACTAAGAACTTGGAATCCATTTGAAAACTTAACAATGCTAGTGAAAAAGGATATGAGGCTTAATGGCTACTACTTACTACTGATATAACAAAACTATTCAAACTACAATATGGAAACAGGAAATCTAAGAACTCAATCTCTTCTAAGTTTAGAACCTAAAAGGAGATGTAAACTAGCACTAAAAAGGTAAAAGCTATAATCTACTATAAACTAAACTGTGACTTGAATTGAAAACTGAAAACTAATATTCACTTAGAAAATCTTGCTGAACTAAGATGTAGCTTATGAAAAATATTAAAAATCAATCCTAGAGCTTAATATCAGCTATCAAAAGTGAACCTGAAACTTAAATTGAGCTAACCTGTGTTTGGCATATAAGTCAAGCCTAATGCCAAACACTCCTTAAAAATGGACAAACTAAAATTTAGACAACTTTAATCTAAAATGAGCTAAAACAGTTTAAGAACTAAGCTAAACAAATTGTATTAAGCAAAATAACACTAAAAATAAGCAATAGAGATATAAGAAATAAGCTACAAACAATTTAAGCTATTTGATGAATTAATAAACTGTCTAACTCTAAAACTTGACTAAAACTTGGAAACTAAGATTAAGAAACTAAGAGTAAACTAAGTAAGAATTGATAAAACTAATGGAACAGGAAATCACAAGATAAGCTAATTAAAAGCTTTGGAACAGTAGATTAAGCAAAATGACTAATTTTAAGAAAAGAGAAACTCACAAGAAGTCCTTAGCTCTTGTAGTAGCCCTAATTCTAACCTATCAATCCCCTAGGTCCAGCTGGTAGAAAATGAAACTTATTTAATCCCAAGCCCATCCATTTCTGGCTTATTACTCACAATCAACAGCTTATATGAGCTTATGGACAGAGTATTATGAAATTTGATGAAATAAAAGCTCAATTTAGCTTTTGAAAGTTGAATTGAGTCAAACTTATGTAAAAAGAACTCTTTAGGACAGAATTGAAAGTTTGAAAAGTTAAACAAGCTTATTGAAGCTTGTTTGACTTTCCTTTGACTTTTTTTTAAAAGCTTTGACTTTTGTAAAATAAAATGAGAACAGCTTATAAAAGCTTGTAAGAGTAACTAGAAAAGCTTAACAAAGCTTTAAGAACAGTATTGAAGAATATTGAGAGCTTAAAACTGAAAATAAGCTTGATATTAAAAGAGTAACGATTACAAAAGTTCTAAAAAGAAAATTACAACTGAAAATTAACACTATTCACTAACTCTCTAAAATGAGAACCTAATTACCTATTTATAAAAGTTGAGGAGTGCTTGAGGATAATGAAGGATCGATCTTGACCGTTAGATGTGATGAGTGACGTGTCTGAGCCAATCATTGCTTGCCAAGTGTGCAAAATGACGTGGAGTTGAATTCTGATTGGAGGATTTGAGTAGGTAAGGACGGGAAAAGGAATTTAGGAAGTTTGGGTTTTTTCGAGATTTGGCGGGAAAATCAGGTACAAAACGGTTAGGGGAAAGTTAAACCCGCTTTTATTTTGAAACTTTGGGAGAATTGCATAAGTGGTCCTTGTGTTTCTCTTTTCCAAATGTAGTGTTAAAACAACTTTCGGTTTTGACAATTCTAGCCCTTGTGGTTTTCAAAACAGGAAATGGGCTTTATTTTGGGCTTTTGTTATATGAATAGTGTAGAAAGGCCCAAGGGTATTTTAGTCTTTTCATCTTCCTTTGTGAGGGCAAAGTGGTCATTTCCTTCAATCTTTTGTCCTTTTCTTCACTTTCTTGTCTTTTCTTGACCAGGCTTTTGAAATTGGCTTCAAATCTCTCTCTTGTATTTGATCACTTGTCTCTTCCGTTTCTGGTCGGTTTTGGCTTGTTTTTGCTCTTTTTGACTTTAATATCCTTTCCTGCACATTAAGACACAAAAGCACGCATATTTCCATCTTTTGGCATTTTTTTGGCTTTTATTGGCGAAATCCTGGGTATTTTATATATACAATTTAACACTTATCAGATACAGACCAAATAATCTAGAATCCATGATAGCTCTCCATTTAGTGATTTATACATCTAGAATCATAGGATCACAAGTATTGTCCTTCTAAATCTGTGTCTAGGATACGCTTCAGGCTTAACTAGTTAATTGGATATTGCCAATGGTTTATTGAACGTGTTGACTAGAAGGTAAACCTAGATAATTCAACAAATAACGTACTGATTCCATTGGATAGTTGGACAAGTAGACTACTAGTGTATAAATTGCCATTAAGCAGTAAGTGGGTAAAGTCTCTATGAGCTAGGGTTTAACAAGATCACCATTGCTTTAATCTCTAAGATAGATTATAATCAACAAATAAGGATGCTTTATGCGGATGCTTTAATTGTGACAGAATTAATGTGTCTAGGTCTTAGGAAGAAGTCCCGCCTAAGTCTTAAGAATGATATGCCACCTCGAGAGAAGAAATCATTGCACTAAATAAACAAACCAACATTCTAATCAGATTAATAATGGTTAATACAGTTGCTCGACCGCTCTTTTATCTTCTATTAATTAGCTTGCGTGGGTTAAAGTGTCTTGAATTGATTGTAGTCACCGACCAACCTGTGCCAGTCTCTCAGGCTGAAACCCCCCTTTTACCTGTTAGAATTAGGATTAGAACTAACATAGGTTTAGCATAGGTTTGACTTAGATTAGATTTAACATAGATTAGATAACCAAAATATAAATAAATTGAGAGATTTAACCTCGCTTCAAGTGTTTGACACCCTACTTACCACAAATCTACCATCGACCGGGTACACTGCCCGTTAAAGTGGCGTTTTTGGTTAAGTCGGCAAAATATAAATTAAAAACTTGAAACATCTTAAATATACACCACACAACGACTACGTCAGTAGTCAAATGAGTTTATGAATTCATATAATCTTTATAAAGTTTACAAAGTTTACAAACGGCAAGAATCCAAGTATAGATCATTGCAAGCATCTAGGAGAAGAATCTTAAGTTTATTGTTAAATAAATCATTTGCTTGATTTAAATTTAATTATAATTAAGATAACTTATTAGTATTTTGAAAAGCTAGTGGGAGTATTATGTTAAGGTTTTCTTCACCTGAAAGATTTATGAAATTAAATATACAACCTTGAAATATATGTGTATTGCTATGAACATATGCGATATATAAATCTAACACAATTTGACATACCATTTAGAAAGTCTAAATGGATTTACATCTTTTGATAAGATAGAACATGAATGAAATCTTAAGTTAGACTAAAGGATTCATTATGTATATTATATTATGTAGATGAATAGTTGTATCATGCATGAATGCAAGATAATTTGACAACGTTGGTATTAAATCGAAAATTATTAGATAATCATTGAATTGAATATTTTAATAGAATATGTTTGGATTTGAGAAATTATTCTTAGATTATGGATTTGTCCATAGTAATGAAAATCTAAGGATATATATATAGCAACAATTTATTTTGCAATTAGAATAAACCAATGAACTTGGAGTTCATGAGATGCCAAACATTATTAAGAGAATATTCATTGTTTACGGATTTTAAAAGCATGGGGTTGTTTGTGTACACGGATGCTAACTGAGATGACACTCAATACTATTCATGGTATGATTTCATTTTTGATGATGACCATGTGGACTAGTTGTGCTCAACTGAGAGCATAGTTGCATTATATATTAAAGAATAAGAATACTTTACACTTTTGGAAGCTGTGCAAGATGATTGTTGTCAATAGTTGATGTCACACACCTTATGAGATATAGTGAGTTAATATTAAGATATTTATATAAACAAACAATCATCATAGATATTCAAGAACTTCATTAATTGAATTCTTAAAATAAGCATTCTCAAAATTCCGAAAGATCAAAGCTAGTTGAAATTAATGAAATCTATGCCTTGTCAACAAATACGATTGTCGTATCTTGAGGCATGATTCGTCAACTAGAATTATCATGCATTTGATCTATTTAGTATTTGGATAAGGGATGTTAAGACAATTTTAATAATGATAAAAATACGAGGTATGAAGTTATATTTAATATAATTTGTGTCCTATATTTGCATGTTTAATCCATGAATAATATTTTTATTATTCTAAATGAGTCAGTTGCCGATCAACAATACGGGAATATTGTTGAACTACGACAAATCTAAGTGATTGGTGATATCTTGGATATTAAAGGATGTGTCCGCCAAACTCACATGATATTCATAAGATGAATATTGGACTTCTCCAAACTAACAAGATTGTCACTTTATGGATCAGCGTCATTAAGTAAATCTTGTAAGTGATTTTAATTTACTAAATCCTTAGACTTGAGATACAAGTAGGTCTTGCATGTATGAATAATCTTTCTTGATTTAGTTCTAGTTATCCTAAATAAGGTAGCTAATAAGGACTATTTCAGAAATGATTGTGAAGCATGGTGACTTGACACTTGTAGTCAATATATAATTTGTTCATTCAATAGTTGAAGTATGATGCCACTAGGCCCCTCTTAGGTTTAATCAGATGTATGTGTGGCCGCACCCAAAAACTCTGGTAGATATGTCTCAATGATTTTTGGTAATCATGATTAATCATATATACGAGAAGCAGAATCGTTAAATAATGGAATGACATTGATCCATATCCATTTTCAACACGGTAACAGAAACAAAAGGATTGTAAATGCATAAATCATTTATCCGTGACTTTATGAAACCACACTCGGGTATTCCTAGGAGCATTGGCATGTTGCTAGACGCTTACCAATGTTATTATATTATTTGGTACATGTCCAAGTGGGAGCTGTTGGAATGTGTACATGTAAAATAATATATGTCTGGGAATTTTATTCGAGCCTGTCACACCCCGTCAGTGGCGGAAACACGGGAATGCGACATAATGATTCACATCGCACAAGATCCAAGATCATACTATACATTAATTTATAAAAGTTTATTTACAAAAGTTTACAATTTCACAACCTTGGAAATTGTAAACTCTCAAATGTATTCATCTTTGGTCCCCAATACTCCTCGTTTACCTTAGCTAACAACACACCTGAAAATGATACTCGAAAACGTCAACAATAATGTTGGTGAGCTCGTAGGTTTGACCCTAAACCCAGTTGATGTGCCAATATCTCAAACAGTTGGACAATTGTGCTATATGACAGTGAATATATGCAATCAATCACGAACCCATGACTTAGC
Organism: Tanacetum coccineum; assembly: GCA_026074375.1. Lineage (NCBI taxonomy): Eukaryota > Viridiplantae > Streptophyta > Magnoliopsida > Asterales > Asteraceae > Tanacetum > Tanacetum coccineum. Next base: position 17,345 of record BQNB010019795.1, on the reverse strand, counting down.
ATCCATGCTAATCATGTATCAAGACCTAGCATCCCTGCTAGTCTTATCATAGCGTGTCCCACCGCTCTTAGGGTCGCAACCCCGAATGACTTACCGCACCTAAAGCCTACCAGCTGGAGCTGTATTTAGGGTAAAGAACCACACAGATACTAGGGTAGGCGTACCCCGCCGATCCAATGATCACACAAAATTAGGGTAGGCGTACCCAGCCGATCCAAATAACCAATAACACATAATATTCACATAGCAGTCATAAGCACATAACATTGTCCCAAAAACAAAACCACGTTTCGCACAGTTCAGAAAATAGTTCAAAACACATTTGAGTATCATTTTCCCCTAACAGAAAAGATTTAAAAAGTGAGGCTACGAGAACTCACTTCAACAGATGATAGTAACCACACAGATAATCTCTACACAAAGCACCAATAATCTCTACACAACGTACGAATAATCTTTACACAACGCACCAATAATCTCTACACAACGCACCAATAATCTCTACACAACGTACAATGGTACCCGGCCATGACCTAACATTAATTTCACTTAATTAACATTTTGTAAAAAGTTGTCTTATTGTACAAGCGTTCGTTCTTACTCACACAAAATCCTTTTCCTTTTACCAAATCCTCATTTTCATCACAAAACCCTTATTCTTGTTACAAAACCTTTTTCTCATTACTAACTCTTATTCTCGTTACAAAATCTCTTTCCCATTATAAAATCTCTTTCTTATTACAAAACGTTTTGGTACCATGGTTGTGTGGTAATTAAGTAAAACAACTCGATGTACTTGGGCGAAGTGCGACACCAACACGAAATACTCCAAAAAAAAAGACTCAGCGACTAAATGAATTAACTATCCAAACGACTCAAGGGAGTCCAACAAGAAGCGAGTAAAACTCAAAGACCGGAAATAAAAGAATAAATAATTCTGTAGCGTCAAAGTACACACACACACATACACATACACAAACACACACAAACGTATAATATAAATAGATATAATAATATTAAGATTATATTATATATATATATATATATATATATATATATACTACATGAAATAATAATATTTTATTATTTTCGTCTTCTTATCGGCTTAAAAGGGTAATTATAAAATCTTGTCATTTTATCATAAACACGCTTGATCGTTAAATCTTGACACTTAAAGTTTTTTAAAAGTCACATTTCGTCCTTTAACCTAATCAACACAAAATAAGTTTTCATAATATTTTCTAAGTGTAGGATTTTTACAAAATATCGGCATAACCCGTTCGTTTATACACATTTCTCAAGATTTCAAATATGAACTCTAACACTTTCCCCTAATTCTCAAATCCAAATACTTTTTCCAATTCTCAATCCCAAATACTTTTCCCAATTCTCACCACCTTCCGACTAAACGCCAAACTCTATATCTCAAAAATACCTTAACAAAACGCATTTTCCTCTAACGACTTTCAATATTGACACGAACATGTTTCATTTTAAAAATCCACTTTAAACGTATCAAACCACTAGTTTTCGCTTATTGGGCCTTAAGGCCCAATAAAGATCCAAAATGTGTTTACTAAGTGTTAAAAATCCGTTTTACTATCTTAAACTCGGCGCCAAAATATAAGTCCAAAATATAAACCGAAGTTAAAATAAGCTATAAGCTAAAATATAAGCCGAACCGAATAAGCCATAAGCTAAAATAAACTAAAACCGAATAAACCATAGATAAGCCGAATCCAATAAGCCAACATAAGCCAAAATCCAATAAGCTATATACCCAATATAAGCCGAACTATATAAGCCAAAACAAATAAGCCACAACCTCGAATAAGCTAAACCAAATTGGCCGAAAATCATATAAATGGGCCAAGCCCAATATTCTTTTTTCTTCCTTCTTTTTTTGTGTTGGGCCGAAACAAGCTATAAGCCCAAACTAGTCAAATAAGCCCTAACTAAGCTTATTTTTAAGCTAGGTTTCAAAATAATCACTTTTCAACACATGTTATTTTACCACCACAACCATGACACTTAAATGACCACTTCCTTGTCTCTTTTTTTTTGTACACGACGCAACAAACACCCCTTTAATCAATTCGTTTTGTTTTCAAGTTTTGATTTTTACGATGATCAACTTGTACAACTAACATTTAGACACCATAAGAAACATAAAAGTACAACTTAAATAAAATTTAGACAACTTACAATTTAGGGTTTTTGAAAGCGAGTTAAGACACGATCCGACAACCCAAACGTTGTTTTTATGAACTCACACCTATTGGTATCAACCCGGATGACTTAGACCTTTATGTTCTTGATCAAACTTGAAAAATAAATATGTTTGGTGTGTGTTTTATGCTCGAAATCAGTCAAGAGAGGGAGAAGAGAAAACTAGTGTTTTTTTTATAACTATGTGTTTTTGAAATGATGGAATGAAGAATAAAAATAGTACCAAGGGAGACACACTTCCTAAATAAGTGCCTTGTGGTCTCCTTGGGTACCTTTGGACATTCAAGGCATCCTAGGGGTCTCGGTGTCTTCGTTTTGTGTCGGTTTCACTTAAAACTCAAAATCCATGACTTTAAAATGTTTCTTGAAGTTCCGTAGTGTTTTTATTGATCTTAAAAATATATTTCCAATAATCTAGGTTATTTACACAACCTATTTCCAACTTAAACTTCCAAAATTCATTTTGGACATTTAACGCACGTGTCGGGACCAAAATACGAGGTTACTTCAAATCAAACCGAAACCTTTCTCACAAGTTTATAAGTTTCTAGACATCAAAAATACATCTTATCACTTTAGACTTCGTTCAAATTTTCACTTTTACGACCGATACGCACTTAACTCAAATTTCACGGAAACGCCCGTTTTCTGATAACTTTTAACTCACACATCCACAATTTACGTTCTAGACAAACGTCACTTCAAATTACAAAATTACTTATCAAATAATTTTGTTAAAAATTCACCCACGGTTATTAAACCCGTTCTCTACTTAACTGTCGTGCCGGTACGCGTTGCGTGACGATTTTCGCTAAACGCGAGAAAACTTCTCGGAAAGCACTGAAAACCTCATGACCACTCCAAAACAGAAAAATGAATCAAATGTAATTCACTTACGAAACTTATGACTCTCCCAAAACCCAGTTAAATCGTAACCGTTTCACACAAAATAAATCAACCGAAGTTAACTTTTCAGCTTTCTTCCAATAAAACTAACAAAATCAAAAGACTCTGATACATAATTATAGTATTTTAAAATACTAAGATCACAAAAAAGTTACCGGTTATCGCCCCAAAATATAACTCAAATCATCAAGCACAACAACACGGAAAATTCCATTTCCTATCATAATACACTGGTCCTCTACCGACTCAGTCTCTTTCAAGCGAGTTTCCTCTCGATTTCCTTAGAGGTTCAATTCTAAGGTTCAGTCCTTACACTTCCTCATGGTCTATCCCGATCCAATCCACACAACATGATAGTCTTTCCTACTATCTCTAGGTTAAATGGTTCCCCTTAACCTTTGAATCACAAGTTCTTGGTCGGGTGCCCTAATGACATCAAATAACGTCTGTTTTATAGCACCATTTATTCCATGTAATTAACCCATTTTTTATAATTATTGCAAAGAATTGTTACTTAATGGTTTATATTTGAGAATTGCAGTAATTACAGAGTACTTGGTGAATATTAGCAAAAGGCGCACATTCTGGAGCTTCAACAAAGACATTTTGAAGATTACTATTCTGACAACCAATACACCATATCCATCAAGGAAGATACGGCGTATTCGTGCCTGCACTCACAAAAGACCACAAAGGAAACAAGTCTAATACGTTGTATCTAGGAAAGGCAATACGCCGTATTCAAGCTATATGGGAATAAAATATTCTAGAAGATATTAAACGTGGTCCCTACTCCAAAAAACTCCAATACGCCGTATCCAATACATTGGATACGCCGTATCGACACCGACTCGAGACCCTAAAAATACAAAACTCAAAAACGAGTTTTAAGTGTGCTAAATCATATTCTCGATACCTAAACCACAAAAGTCGATTTTCAAAGGAGAAAAAGAGCAGAAGAGGTCTTGCAACGCATTCCAATCCATAGAAAACAACGAGTAATTTCTTATACTTTTGTAATCGTTTAGTTTTTGGTATCATTCGTTAACTCGGTTAGTTTACCTTGGCTAAAACAATTACTCTTGTATTAATTATGATGTTCGAAGGCTAATACCTTCTGGTATTAGCCATTATTATGAAGATCTGAATGTTTGGTTTTGTTTATTTCTCGATTGCTTAATTTATCGTTGTATGCTTGTTTATGTATATCAATATACTTGTTTACGTGCTTTTATATGCGACCTATCATTCAACTGGATCTAGTGATACGGACCAAGTAATCTAGATGCCGGGATAGCTCTCCATATAGTGATATATATATATATCTAGAATCACAGGATCACAAATATTATCCTTCTAAAATCATGCTAAGGATACGCTTCTAGCTTAACTAGTTAACGGATTTTGCCTTTGGTTTATTGAACATGTTAACTAGTAGGTGAATCTAGATAATTCAACAAGTAATGTTCTAATTCCATTGGATAGTTGTACAAGTGGACTGCTAGTGTATAAATTGCCATTAAGCAGTAAGTGGGTAAAGTCTCTATGAGCTAGGGTTTAACAAGATCACCATTGCTTTAATCCCTAAGATAGATTATAATCAGGTAATAAGGATGATTTATGCGGATGCTTTAATTATGACCGAATTAATGTGTCTAGGTCTTAGGATGAAGTCCCGCCTAAGTCTAAGAATGATAAGCCTCTTTGAGATAAGTAATCATTGCACTAAATAAACAAACCAACTTCTAATCGGATTAATGATGGCTAATACAGTTTTCTATCATAAGGCTCGACCGCTCTTTTATCTTCTGTTAATTTGCTTGCGTGGGTTAAAGTGTCTTGAATTGATTGTAGTCACCAACCAAACCCGTGCCAGTCTCTCAGGCTGAAACCCCCCTTTTACCTGTTAGAATTAGGATTAGAACTAACATAAGATTAGCATAGGTTTGACTTAGATTAGAATTAACTTAGATTAGATAACTAAAATATAAATAAATTGAGAGATTTAACCTCGCTTCAAGTGTTCGACACCCTACTTACCATGAATCTACCACCGACCGGGTACACTGCCCGTTAAAGTGTTGTTTTTGGTTAAGTCGGCAAAATATAAATTTAAAACTTGAATCATAAAAATATACACCACACAATGACACATCAAGTTTTTGGCGCCGAGTTGTGTAGAGGGCTGCTTTGTTTTCACCCTTTATCCATACATTTCTTTTTCATTCTTCAACCCCTTCAATGCTTACCAAGACGTCATTACTAACACCTTGTTGTGATTGTTCCAGTGTTAGCTCAATCTTAGTCGACATTCTTCCCTTATTCTATTCATCCCCAATCATACTTTAGGACTGCTATGTCTATACTATGATGTCCTTGGGTAGAGCCCTCGGTGTCTGGTTGGATCTTAGGACTGTATACCTAACCTTATACCTTCTGACTCATCGACGTCGTGATGATTAATTGGTTGTTGGGTATAGAGATAGATTCATCAAACCATTGTTTCGACATTTGGAAATACCTCCACATACACATGTGCATCGAGTTTCGAAAATTGTTTTGCACAAGAAGGAAAGAGTTGCATTAAAGTCTTAAAATCACTTTCTTCTATATCACATTTTAAATCCTCATTTTTTTCTCTTATTATAAATAATAAAAAACTTTTAGTATTTGAAATTTCCAATTGATTAAAATTTATAACATGAAAAGTTCCATGGAGGAGAAATTTTATTACCATATATTGGCAGGAATTTTCAATTTTCTGATAGCTCCCTTTCAACATAGTATGTGGGATACCATTAATTTTAAAAACTTGACATTACAAGGAAAAAATGATATGACACCACAAATATATTGACGGAGGAGTGAGATGCCTTAGTGAACAATGTATATTATTAATTGACATTATAATTTCCACATTTTAATTTCACTAAATGTGTTTGGATACATAAAATTGACATTTATTAGATGTACCCAACACATTAAAAGGCTATGTTTTAAAAGCTCCCCTCAAAAATTGACATAAATATGACATGTTGAGAAAATTTGATAGGACAATTTTTAAACTTATTTTGAGGAAGGGAGTGTTGAACACACAATTTTAAAAATACCACTTATTATGGAAAGATATCACAAAATATATTGTCAACAATTTGACATGAAAAGTTTTTTTTGAAAAATTATGTTTATACGGTTTGTAAATACAAAACATGTTTGTAGACTTCTTCTATTTTTTAGAGTAAGCGCACTGAAGCGTACACTTCTCTATTACATTCGGGCCCGATACCAATAGTTACATAAGCAATAAGCAATACCATATATTTAATCCATATCACAACTAATAAGCAATACCAAATAAGCAATAAGCTAGAAAAAGTAGAGAGGGAAACTAGAGAGAGAAACAAAAGATGGAAGATTAGATTAGAGAGAAAGAGTGGAGTGGTGGAAGATTACACACACATACAAAATGTAAGAAATGGCAACCAACACCCTCTCCATGTGTTGAGAGGGTCCTATTTATACCCTATGGCCACCATGGGCTCGTGGGCTTTCTATCTTGGGCCGGGTTTGGCTTATCTTGGGTTTTTGAGCCGAAACCATGGACTATTTTAGTGTACACCAAGCCCGTTAATCTGATAGCCTATGATTGAAAGACTAATTACGACTAGTAAGACCGATAACATTCTTGTTCGATTTATATAAAATTAAGGCTAGCATACACTGATTAAACTAAGTTACCTCAGTGTAATGCTCATTTTGGTGGTCTCAAAAAGATATACCAAGCCAAGTTCTAAAGTCTAATACAGCCACCGACATACTCATTTTTATTGGATTATGTATAATGGGAAAACAGGAAGGTTTAACCTCACACAATGGAATATAAAGGGTAGTTGTGTTCAGTTAAGATTAAACTCGTTAAGTATTGAAAAAACATGTTCAAAATTTTATAAAGATGATCATTTATCACTATACAATAGAAAAATAAAGGTAGACGGAAATCAAGGGGTGTCTATTTCTAATCTCTTCCCCTCACTTGAGTCAAACTAAACATACAAAATAAAAGAAGGGTAGAATTAGAACGAAAAACTCCCTTGGGTTTGCTCGATATGATAAAGAGATAACATGTTCCCGACAAAGCTCCTAATGTATGTTCCTCGATGTAATACATCTATAATTAGAAGAACACTTCATCATCCTTCCTTACAGTATTTAGGCCATATAACTAGTACGGCTTGAAATGCTTCCTTGTAGCTAATCATCATCCAACCAATGCACCACTCCATAATGCATCAACATGTGTAGCTACAAAAAAAACTAACACCAAAGCATAATTTTGGATAAAAGTAACATAGCTCAAAATGTACAACATAGACATGCAAGAAATGAAATTAAACCTAACTCGCTTTCGTATAAATCACGGTTGCATTTAGCATATGCAACAAGACTTTTAAACCCATCAGTATCCCGAGTGGATGAGTGAAGTCTCGTAAGGGTTTCTAGGGAACACACCCACATAGTTCAAAACTAGTTTACAAAGCTTTGGAAATGTTTTGAAATTGGTTTTGATCTTTTTTACAACTACGACGTAACTAGATCGAGCCAATTACACTGTAGTTAGGTTACACTAGGCACTTGTGTTCCTGGGATAGAGGGGTTATGGTGTAACTAAGAAGACCAACTACGTCATAACTACTTACTGAGATTAATCCCATGATTTTCAAACTTTTAAAAATTGATAGAGGACTTCCATGTACTCCTCTAGTCTTCTCCTAGTTGTATCAACCTACAAAAATCATAAAAAAAACAAACCAAGCCAAACTAAAGTAATGAAACAAAATAATGTAGAAAGGAAACGACAAGTTGTCTCCCGACAAACACTTTTCTTTATTTCTGAGTTTTTAAGTTAGACTCATGCCATCATCTCCTTGCTTCTTGGACATACTTTGTAACACCCCCAAAATAGGTCACAACGGAATAAGGATTTGGGAGCGTTACTTCATAATACCATTGCACAAGTCATGATAGAACAACCTCTAAATGTGTCATTTGAAAAGTAATCTTTTAAAGTTTAGACTCCAATGCACTTCAAGTAAGCCAAGTATCTATATCACCTGAGAAAAACATGCTTAAAAGTGTCAACATAAAGTTGATGACTTCATAGGTTGAAGTAGATGTAAATGTAAAACCCAAAACTATATATATATAGGTTTACTGTGTTACAAGTCCCGCCCATACAATACTTTCAACGCATAAACTTACATATATAGGTTTTCTTAAAATGCGTGTAAACACGAACCATGCAAAAATGCGTTTATTAAAATGTTGAAATCCGAGATTTGTAAGGTGTGCGTGACCATTTAAATCCTTACAAATAGCACCAAATTTGAAGTATAATGTTGGTCCGCAATGTTTTCAAAGAGTGGATAATTTAATGGGATAATATCCCATAATGTTTCAGTATGTATGCCTAGATATACATAAAGGTGTGGGTGCGATACGATTATTTCCCTAAGTTCATGGAATTGCGACGTAGACATAATCAGTTATGCACTTTATTCAAGGCACGGTAAAATTCATGTGTTTGTCATGCTAGACCTGAGGCATACAAGCAGTCATGATTCGACATGGTATAATTGTTGGTTAGTTCGATCTCGACAACTTAGTAAGAGCTATCAGAATGGGGATTGTCAATCCAATAGATCTATTTATAAATCGCGCTTACCCTACAAGTAATTAACAATTCATGCAACCTAAGCTAATCCGTAATCATTTGAATGAAAGTAAACTTGTTGCGTCCATAAGTGGAAACAAGTATTGTATCTCTCAGCGAGATATGAAAATGAGTTTGTAATCAATTATGTAATGAGTTTGTAAACGTTTATGTTAAGGAGTATTAAAAGCAGTTACGAATCAAGTATCGTAAACATGTATTGTTGAAGAAGCATGTAAAAGAGATTATAAATGAATATGTAAAACAAGGTGGTAAACGAGCATGTTAATCTCCCCGAAGATTTATAATGTAAGGAAGAAAGTGAAAGAGGGGCTATAAACTCACCTCAAGTGAATGGTTGATTATCTAAATCGAGTATGTAAATCGTCTCGGGAAATCCGAATGCAACCTAATTAATTATAGGCCGTATAAGAATAATGTATTTAATATAAATACTACATCACAAGTTATATAGTTACACTACACTAGTAGTTTTTTAATTTTTAAATATTTGTAAAAAAAAATAAAAAAAAATAATAATTAAATCGTACTTGGTTAAATATAAGTATATGTATTTGTATCCGTAAAATAAAAAATGTAATTCTTGTCCAACAATTGATTATTTGTTAATAATATAGGATTTAATATTTTTATTGATTATGTATTGATATTATATAATTAATTTAATTGTTTTATAAAATAATGTATAAAAGTAAAAATAGTACACATGGGGGGGGGGTTTGATATACTATATCTTTATCGTTTTTAACTCCGTTTTTATACGTTCCTTATGTCCACGGTTTCGTATTAAGAAAATCTATCCAAATATTATATTTATAATATTTTAGCTACTGGTGAAGAGTAACTTTGTAGGCTATGTAAATTTTATAAAACTACTTTTGTATCTTAAATCCTCGTAAGCTTTAAAAACTCATAACTTATTCATTTTAATCCCGTTTTGCTTGTTCTTTACATGTACAGAATCGTGACAAGATAATGCCCGAATATGATCCAGCCCATGACGTAACGACAAAACCCTAACACATTTGACAGCGCCAACTTTCCTAATCGTTTTAATTAGTGTGATTAATCCCACGGGGATACATGTCTCACATGGTACAACTCTGTTCTGCTATTTCAATATCACTTACAGTTCACTTACCAACATTTATCTAAACTCTTCCATCTAGATCCTTCCAAGTAAATCCTACATGGCTCTCTATCTTAGGCCTTGCTTTTTTTAAGGGCCACGATGGCTCTTAAGATCTCGTCACTGTGTAAAAGGTCGGGTCCTCAATTGGACTCAATATTACTATAACAAATCTCCTCATGATCGCATAGTGTTTCTGCTTAACTCATTATCCCTCAAATGGAACGGTCTGACCGGACAACTCGAATACCTTTCGAGCTCCCGAGACGGTCGTTAACAAAAATTCTACGCACACTATACTTATAGAAAATGGAAATCCACTCTAACGTGAGTGACGAATCATAACGCGAATATGCATAGGAAACAGTGCTCGCAACTACTAAACGTATCCATCCATCTAACCATAAAACAATACTGCCATTCATTACTTTCCAAAATTTTGTACAAATCCCCCCTACCACCATGATGACTACAACTTCGATCTGAGTCAACTACTGACTTATAAAGAAATTAGTTCATATCTAATGTCATCTAAGCTACTCCGTTTAGTGACGTACAAAGTCCTAACCAATTCTCATACCAACCCCAAACAATCTTATACTACCAACCATCATACTACAAATCTCCTACTACCAATTTCATACCACAAATCTCATACTACCAATCTTATACTACAAGTCTCATACTACCAATCTCATACCACAAATCTCATACTACCAACCTCATACCACAAATCTCATACTACCAATCTCATACTACCAATCTCATACTACAAATCTCATCTCGTCTAAGTTGCTTAACTTTTCTAACGAGAGTTTCCTTCGGTTCTCCTATAACATGAAATCAGTCATCAAGCTGACTTCCTATGGGGTGATAACTAGTAAATCTTCGGCTGGGTTTTACTTAGATTTCATCATATGCCAACCACCAAAATCCATAAGGTGTTAGTAGGTCAAGGTGAAAAATTTCGCTAATGAAACTGCTAGTCCAGTGTATCGACCTAGTCTACTTTATTAGAATAGGCATAGTGTGTGTTCCTTCTCGGAGGCATGGTTTTTAACACTTGTCAGCGACGTTTATTAAAGTAAACTTTTATAAAACTTTGACCATAAATGTAGTTTGGAGCAACATTGTTTGAAATCCTTGTGAACTATGGTCATGTGAAAAGATGTTTGTAAAATTTTATGCATCGCCTACGTAATTTTCGTATATGATATGGACTTTGTCTTTCAAGAAAAATAACGCTTGAACATGTGTTCAAAAACGATTTATATTAAAACCATCAACCGTAGAAAACCTTAAAAATTGTTTGTACTTTATAAAGTTTGCAAGGAAACGTTTGAATTGCCAAAAGATTTTGGCGAAAAGATTTCGAGTCATCCAAATTGGTACCATCTCCGGTACATCAACACAAGGGTGGATACTGATACTACGGTTGACATAAGAAACTCAGCCTAAAGTTATCACTCTCTCATGAATCCTATTGTTCCATTCATAGTCTTCTAAGCCCTAATGGTATGTCAGGACCTCGAATTGTGACTACGCTGATCAGTGAGTTGTTCTTAATGCGACTAAGGATGAAATCCAATTCGTCGGTTTAGAATGCAGTGTATTCAGTCTTTCTAACTAAGATATGTAGGGTGGGGAAGACATGACATGTGATAACCGTGATGTAATATCATAGGGCAACAACTGAGCAGTTGCGTACCCATATATCGTATCCCCAAATAGTATAACCAAAACACTATATCCAAAATAGTGTATTCGACGTTGGTCGTCCGACAACTTAATGTTGGGACGCGTCCAAAATAAAAATCAATAGTATAGGCTTGCTTGTATATAAGCAATAGCAAAGTACGAGTATGCATGGCGACATATAGAGCGTTGCAAGGCAAGCATGTCAACCAAAAATTTACAAGACTCCCAAAACTCCCAAAACATAACAACTCGTACTATCAACACTCCCAAAACATAACGACTCCTACTATCAAAGGTCCACAAAACTCCCAAGAGACATAGATACCAATATAACGCTCGAAATTAGGTGTTCTAAACGTGCTGTATAATATATATCACGCTAGCTCACTTATATATAAATATATATAGTATTATTTATATTATATTATGTATATATTACTTATATCATATATATATATATATTGTATATGTATAGTATCATACTAATATACTTATACATTATACATATAATATACATATCTACACTATACATTATACATCTTCGCTCGACTCGCTAGTCGCTCATATACATATACATATATATGTTATATTAACATAAGTAGTTATGTAATATATAGAGTTGTGATCCTCGGTTGTGAACGAAAAAACTCATAATTGAGAAGATAGAAGGAGTTTTTTGAGCCACACATTTTTAATAGGAGAAAGAATTTTCAATAGGAGATTGCATCCATTTTTATGTAGGTGCATCTATTAATGGTGTGTGTTTGTGTGGTTTCTTCTTATCATTCTTATTTTAAGTTTTCTTCTTATTATTTGATCTAACTTATATATTATTATCTATAGATATTGTTATATACTATATATATATATATATATATATATAGGCTCCGGTTCCTTTGAGAATGTTTTATTTTGAGAAGATTGAGAAATCTAAGTTTGAGCAAATTGATTCATATTTTTTTACTTGATTAGATAGGTAAAAATCATTTAATTAGTGCTCATAGAATCTAATACTAATTACACAATTTGACTTCACAAATCAAAAGAGCTAAAATTCGAGTTATGGTAATGATTCTTAAATTTGTATGACAAGATTCGTATGGTTACTAATTATATCGCAAAATCAAGAGATTTTCTTAAACAATTGAGTCGATTTTTGTTTTTTACAGCAATTTTGGAATTATAATAACACATTTAAAATTAGTTTTTTCAGCTTGAATAATTGTATCAACAAGTTAAAAAATCTATCATTTTTGAAAAACCTTCTCAATCTTCTCAAATAACACACTTCTCTCAAGACGATCAAAGGATTCTAATATATAATATAATATATATACTATATATATATGTGTAGTATTATTTATATTATATATATATATTTTATATCTATTATAGGGTGGGGATACATGAGAAGGCTCTTAAATTAAAAAGGATAGAAGAAAGCATCTTCAAACCGTTGATTATGTTTAATAGACAAAAAGAAGCGGATATGTTGCTATTTTTTGAGAAATAATTGTAGTTTGAGGGTGCAAATCCGTCTCTTTAGCAATAGGTAACACACTAATTAACAAGGGCTTATTTGAACTATTACCGGAACATGTGCTTAATAAGTCGTCGTCTCGCAATCTTAAATATAACCAACATAATCCAGATCCCCTTTCATTTTTTACCTAATTTTTTCACACACAATTCTCTCAAATCACAATTCAGATCATCAATTCAGATAATCAAGTGCATCAAATCGTTATGAATATGATGCAATGAAATCATATCTTTCTTGAATAAGAATCTGTAAGTTTTTCATGAAACCCTAAAATTGTTAACGACGTCGTTCTCGATCAAATAAGAATCGTTATGTTATGTTAAATTTGTTTAATATGCGAAAAAGTTTTTGTATATATGTTTTTGTGCCTATTGGATATGATTCTAGTTATGAAATCTGCGAAAGTGTTTTATGAATTGAAAATTATATGTGTTAGTGTTTCATTATATTAATGCATTTGTCGTACAAAAACAATGCAGTAGGAACTTTAATATTAAGTATGAGTCTCAGTTAAATAAGGCACACAACTTTTTAGGTTTTGAAAATTGTTTGTCTACATTTTTGTGTCACACTAATGCAGTTCTTGTAAACAAATAATGCAGTAGGAATTAAATAAGGCACATAACTTTTTATGTTTTGAAAAGTGTATGTCTGCGTTTTTGTGTCATTCTAATGCAGTTGTCGTAAACAAATAATGCAGTAGGCACTTGAATATCAACTATGAGTCTACGTTAATTAACGCGCAAAAGTTTTTATGTGTTGAAAAGTATATGTGTATGTGTTTGTTTCTTGTTAATGCACCTTGGAATAAAGAATTAATGCAGTAGTGGGTTGTATATCTCAAGTGAGTATAGGTTAGGTAACGCGCATAACATTTTAGGTTAGGTTACACGCAGCGCGTTTTATTTTTCGGAAAGTGTATGTGTGTATGTTTGTCTGATTGATGCATTTGGTGTAATGAATTGATACATTGGGACTTGTGTGTGGCATATGACTTTAGGTTAAGTTATGTGCATAGCGTTTTAGTTGTCGAAAAGTGTATGTGTGTGTTGTGTTTGTGTCCTATTAATGCAATCGATGTAATGAAGTAATGCAGTAGTGAATAGTCTGTGGTGTATCAGTTTATGTTAGTTTAACCGCATAGAGTTTTAGCTTTCAAAAAGTGTATGTGTGTGAGAGTTTGTGTGAAATTGATGCAGTTGTTGTAATAAAGTGATGCAGTAGGGACTTGTGTGTGGCGTATGAGTTTAGGTTAGGTTACGCATAAAGCATTTTAGTTGTCGAAAAGTGTATGTCGGTGTGTGTTTGTGTGCTATTAATGAAGTGATATAGTAGGAACTTCTCTGTGGCGTATGAGTCTAGGTTAGTTTATGCGCAAAGCATTTTAGTTGCCTAAGAGTGTATGTGTGTGTTTGTGTGTTATTAATGCAGCTGGTGCAATGAAGTGATGCAATAAGGACATGTTTGTAGTGTATGAGTTTGGGTTAGGTTACGCGCATAGCATTTTAGTTGTCGAAAGTGTATGTGTGTGTGTGTGTTTGTGTCCTATTAATGCAATTGGTGTAATAAGGTGATGCATTAGTGAATAGTCTGTGGCGTATGAGTCTATGTTAGATTAGGCGCAGAGCATTTTAGTTGTCAAAAAGTGATACACCTTTTTGTGAGCTATGATGTACTAGCGGCTTAATTGTTATGTATAAGGCTGAAATAGGCTACCTATAGGTTGTATTTAGTTCGAAATTGTGTTTGATGCAGTTGTTGTAAATAAGTGATGCATTAGGTGTTCATGTGTGTCATATAGTTCAACTAGGTAATGCGTAGGGTGTTTTGCTTTTCGAAAAGGGGTTTTGCGTGTCTTTGTATGCATGATAAATTTGATGTAAAATAGTAATGCAGTAGGTGATCATTTGTTTCATATAAGGTTCAGCTGGGTAACACGTAGGGTGTTTTGATCATCAAAAAGTAGGTGCGTGTATATTTGTGTGCATGATGCAGTTGTCGTAAAGCAGTGATGCAGTAGGTGTTCATTTGTGTCGTCTAAGGTTTAACTAGGTAACGCGTAAGGCGTTTTACTTGTTGAAAAGTGGTGTGTATGTATTTATGTGCTATCGATGCAGTTGGTTTTATAAATTAATGCAGTAGGAATTTGTATATGGACGTATCTCGTCAAAGGTCTATAGTTGTTGCCTATTTTAAGAAAACACGATCACTGAAAAATGACTTTTAAAAACTAACCAAAGAATTCTTTAGTTAGAAAAAATATATTTAAACACCATTTTTTGGTTAATTAAAGTAATAACAATTTCAAACTTTTGCAGTTTACTTTTAATGTCATAACATGCTTAATATACAGGATGAGAAGCTGAACAATTTGGCAATTCATCTGGAAACTGCTCAAACTTTGAAAGACCATTCAAGTTGAATCTGAAGTTAGATGATTAGCAGCAGATGGAACACAACTCCAAAAATGGTCAAACGGCTTCATGACCAGTTGTTTTATAAATTGGACGCAAGTGTTGAAAGTATATTGATTATGTGTTGCCTAAGTAGCGATAACCCTCCTGAGCCCATTATTCATGAACTGTTAATTGCATAGATGTAGTTGTGAATTACATTATGTGAGCGCGAATGATATAAATAGATCTATTGGGATTAACCTCCCCGTTTGGGTGATTAGCTATCACTAGGAACGAACGTTGACCATGTCGGACTTGGATGTTGCGGGTTACAACATCTGTACGGGCAAAATAACTGCTAAAATAGCAAATATAGGTTGAGCTTCGGTGTCATGAGCTTAGTGCAACAATAATCTGGTTTTGTGATTGTTGGCATATGTTGTAAACATCACGTGAAAGTCTTGCGGTCCTGCATAATTTAAATACATAAACCTATGAATTCACCAACAATTTTGTTGACGTTTTAAGCAATGTTTTCAGGAGGTCATTAGGCACGAGATGCCAAGGATGCATTGGATAATGTTTTGGATTGTACAGTTAAAGACTTATGTGTATCATGTTTTGGGAAATCTATGTTGTCTTTTGTAATATGAAACAAAGAACAAGTAAAGCTATAAGCTTTTGTAATATATCTTTTATTTAAATCCAATGTATCAGTTTAAACGACTTTTGTGTCGTTCTTATATATATCTTGTGCTGTTGATCTTGAAGTAACATGCCCCGGATCCTTATTCCGCTGCGACCCATTTTGGGGGTGTTACAGCATCACAATGTAAAATTTTAGTATAGACCATCGTATATATTCACTTAACTATTAAGAATTTTTTAAACTATAACAATTGAATAAAAAAGATTAATAGTTTGATGCCTTAATTTTGATAAACTAACAAATATCTATGATGCAGTAAGACAAGCCCTTTGATGCACTCAAATAACATTGTGATGCACTAGATTTTGATTTGTGATGCAGTAACATTATAACTATGATACATTGGATATATAAACCAACATAGTGATACATTAAGAATAACACTCTGATGCACAATAATTTAATAAAGATGCACTAGAAATAAACTATAATGCACTAAACAAAATGTGAACACAAGATAATGAAAGATATTTATTAAAATTAAGATGATCATGATGATCTGTATGTTATACCTTTTTTCTTACAATTGAGTCAATTTTTTTGTAAGAAATATGTTTATGCACAGAATAACTCAACGCCAAACTTATTTGTTAAAAAACAGAAAAATATAGAAAAAATATTAATTGAAAGATCATTTGCGGGTAAATTCCCTCAAACCATATCTTTTCAGTGGATCTTGTTTCTTGGATTTCTTGGATGCTGGTAATGTCTGTTTATAGGTGCTGGAGTTATTGTCTCACTTCTCTCCACATACACCGCACGTCCTCTTGGAAAGTTCTTCGGCAAATACTTTGGCTCTTGGCTTCATCCTTGAATAACAACCAAATCCTTTAGTTTTACTAACACATGTATTATGTATTGTAAGATTATATGTCTCCTTGACACCAAGCATTAGTCTAACTTATGTATTGTAAGATTATATGTCTCCTTGACACCAAGCATTAGTCTAACTTATGTATTGTAAGATTATATGGAGGCAATGTGGTTCACTGGATATGATACTT
>BQNB010019794.1:32440-66352 GCA_026074375.1 Tanacetum coccineum | reverse complement strand
CAAAATAAGCCACAAAATTTGCTAATCAACCACAAGAATCAAACACAAATCCACCCTTGAAACTCTGATACCAATTGTAGGATCCCGTTAACACTTTATAACATACATCATATACAAATCAAATTAGAAAGGAGAAAGAGAGTGAGTTGTTTTTGTAGAGAGATAAAGAAGAGAGAGAGAGAGAGAGAGAGAGAGATGAGAGAAAAATAGAAAAGGAGAATTATTAGAAAATGAACAACTTACTCTTTTCTAAATAGAAAAGAGTTTATATACCCCGTCGCGTTAAATGACGCGCGGGATATTTAACTAGGACCCGGGCTCGGGTTTTGCTTGGGATTAAACCCGAAACATATACAATATTAGATTATCTATCGAGCCCGATTCCCGATATTATCCTATTACAACATTAACTAATTAAAGACCGAAGCTCCATCGTAGAGTGACCGAACTTCCTTGTTCGACTCAATAAATTAAGGCTAACAATCTCCCCCGAAGTGAGGTCTTAAACACGGGAACGAGCTTCCTTTATTGACTCAATAAAATTGAGGCTAACAATCTCCCCCGAAGTGAGTTCATTGATGACACTCCTTCATGAGATCAGTGAGATTGCTTTTGTCGTTAAGCTCATGTGTTCTTGGTCTTTCTCTTTGTTATTTGTTGTAGGCTTGTTCCTTCATGCTTTGCGATCTTGACTTTGAGCCTTTGTCATTGTCTTTATCGTCTTTGCCATCTTGCGATCTTATGTCTTTGACCAACATGCTCATACTTTTGCATTATCTTGAAAGCTTCAAATCAGAGTTAGCGGAAGTCTTTGTCTTTATATCTTAAGCTTTCTAGATAGTTTGACTTTGTAGATTGAGCATTTGAATGGGATTGAGGTTGCCGTCACCACCGTTTGACCTGCAGGTTTACGTTAGTGATAAACGAGAAAATTGATTTGAAAATCAATCGACGTGTCACTCGTTAAAGTGTTTTTGTAACACATCGAGAGTGTCAAGCTTTTATCAAAATTCATCAACCATCAATTCATTTACTGGACCAACTCGTGATCCAGTTGTCACAAGTTTGATTCATATAGAATCTCGCAAGTCACCTACCAAGAGCTTGTTTGATGCTGGCTCAAGCAGGATTTCCATCTTCATTGTGAATACATTAGTATCACTCGGATGTTCTGGCAAATATCACAATGATATTGCGTAGGACTCTTGATAACAGCTTGTGAACCTGATGATGTTCAACAAGTGTTTGAAATGGAATGTGTCCTAACGAGATTTTGATTGATCTCTTGGCTCTAGACTCGATTAGTGCATTTTGGTTTTAGTACTCGGAGGCTGGAGCAGACTGCCACCTATTCAATATCAACAATCTCGGAGTGAGATGTCAATAGATAACGTGTGTATCTCCGTGACAAGTGAGACAAGTTTCTGTTGAGAGAAACTCGAATGGCTGGGAAGGGTTGTGCATTGCATCACTGGGTCCATGATGTCGTTTTCAATGTCAGCAATCAACTTGTGATTCTGACAGCATATGTATTGACCCGGTTTCTGCCTTAAGTTGTGTGGAGGGCTTCTTTCTTTAGACCCTTTATCCATACATATCTTTTTCATTCTTCAACGCCTTCAATGCTTACCAAGACGTCATTACTAACACCTTGTTGTGATTGTTCCAGTGTTAGCTCAATCTTAGTCGGCATTATTCCCATATACATTCATCTCCAATCATACCTAAGGACTGCTATTTCTAACTTTTGATTATCCTTGGGTAGATCCTCCGGTTCTGGTTGGATCATAGGATTGATTCCTAACCTAACCACCTTATGACTTCAGAATCGTCGTGAAATTAAGATGTTGTTGGGTATAAGATCGAACCATAAAACCTTTTCTTCAGCACATTGAGTCGAATAGATCATATTTTAATTACATTTTCTCCCTTATTTATATAATAACCACTTATTTTGGTGAAAATACCTCGTGATTAAAATATGTCTTGAAAAAGCTGTGGGAGAAAATATGGTCAGCATGAATATTAGGAACATTTTTGTATAATGTTTTTGAAAACATAAGATTGTTCCGATGTAGATGTATCCAAGAACATTAAAACTTTGTTTTCCGAAAAACTCCCCCTCAAAAATAGGACCAATTGAAAAATTGTTGTCTTTTGAAAACATTGTGAGGGTTGGAGTGTTGAACACACAATTAGAAAGATATATAATTATCATCTAGAAATTTCTTGAAAAAATTGGTGTTCAAGTTTTGAAAAACCAGATGTTATAGGATTTCTCTTCTAACGTAAGGTAAGCGCACTGGAAACTACACTATCTTTTTTCTTGAGCTAAAAACATTGAATGTCTTGTAAGAACAGCTCAAGACCGAGAAACGTTAATTTTCTCGTTGTGAGGATAAGTTATAAACCTTCCTTTATTTGAAGTCTGGGTTATGTACTGACATTTGCACATAAGCCATTTAGAAAATTAGAAATGACATGTTTTGAAACTATTTGAAACTCTCGCTCGAACTTCATTTACACACCCGTGTCAATGTTAATCGACATTTCTAAGCACGTAAATGTTATCGATTCCAAGAGACATGTCGAGAAGATTCTTTTTGGAAATTTTCGGTTTTTCTGATTTTGTATTTATTTACCTGTTGTCCTCAGCATTGCTATATGATGGTGGAATAGTAATTCCAACTCTTGTCGTGATGTATCTGTCTTGACTGCTAGAGGAACAACTTTTGGAACCAGCTTTGAACTTGACGGTTCGTTGCTGTGGTCTTGAATTCCGAGTTCTGAACCGTTATGATCAGAAGTCATTTGATGAAGAACGAGGCTTGATCTGCTGCGATCAAACGTCATTTGAACATTGAGGAACGGGGCCTGAAGTGTTATTTGCAGCAGACACCATTTGTTGTAGCTCATCTTTTGTGAAACCATTCTGGCACTGGTTTCTTAGATATCAAAAATTTCAGCAACCACACTCTAAGATTTTCCTGCTTTTCATTGTATAGTGCATCTGCAGTTATGTCAATTCGTTGTTGCTTTTGACCATTGAATGACGTACCTGCACTTAAACCCAGAGTGTGTTTGCATGCCTGAATATGAGGGATATCTACTATTGAACCATGTGTGGGTTCATTTTCAACCTTGCCCGTGCAAGAGTTGAGTAGCTTTCCAGTTGGAACCCACCTAAGACAAACAGTCTTGAGAATTCTACCCGTTGGTTGCCACCTAAGACAAGATCTAGGAGTCCTTGTTTTCTCAGGGACAGCGGTAGGCTTTTTGTGTGAAAACCTATGTCCTTTGGGGATCAGTCTTTCTGGTTTCTTAGATTCACTTGTCCTTTCAACGGGCACATATCTCTTTGTTGTGTTATGGGATTTTGCGTCCTTATTCTGTGCAGAAGCACGTGGATTTAACCTTGACAGGTATTCTAAGACGCATTCATCATGATTTGCACTGTAAAGGCACTTTTTGCATGTAGGACATTGCAATTCATTGGACTTCAAGAAAGGCTTTTGTTTCCTATGTTCTACTAAGTGAACATCTTTGTTTGAAACCCGACTACTCATTGATGCTTGCCAATTCCTAGGTTTTGGTTTGCAACCATTAGCAGTGTTGGGTAATCTAGCAGGATCAATCATACTAGGTTTTCCATTCACTTCTTTGTCTTTCTGAAGTTGTGCAATTTTTTAGCTTGTACCGAACTACATCAACCACGAGAACAAAACTTACACGTTTTAACTAATTTTCGGTTTTTCGGTTTCGAGTGACGTTAAACGACGGGACTTAAGAATTATATCATCGTGTTCGTGACATCGTTTCGATCAACGTGGTATATTTATTTTTTACCGACGATAAACGTATCACTCCGCGAGATCAAATTTACAAACGTCAACCTTTTACTAAATTTTCAAATTGTAGAAGAAGAGCAACAGGAGGGAACACGTTCTTTATTAAGTATAATTTCAATTTTACACTTTTGGCCCCTCAACTTTAAAATAGTTTTTAATTTTTCATTTATATTTTCACTTGTTTACTATTAAACCTTTGTTTTTAAGCAAGATTAAAAATAACCTTTTATTTTCAAACTTTTTCATTTTTTTTTTCATTTTTAAACCATTAATCTTTGTTATTTTTTTAGTTAACATTTTAGTTTTCAAAATTTTCAATTTTAGCCCTTTCGTTGTAAGAAATTTCTCTGTTCATCGTTTTTGCTCAACAAATCGTTAACGAAAGTTCAAGTTCTTCAACGATTTCAACAACAATAATTCTATTTTTACGGTTTTCTTGATTTAGTAAAATCCCGCGAAATACTCTTGTATTTTCTCGGTTTAGTCAAGACTTGTAAAATCCCGTAAAATAGTTTTCCACAACAGAAACAATCACTTTACCTACTTAAGATCCAACAAAATCTTTCACACTTCATAATTCACAATAAAATGGGAACAAAGAATACTTCATCTTCGGGTTCAGTGTTAGAGGAACCAGAGATACAAAAACTGCAGATACAAGCAAAGATTTTCAAAGAAAACTCCTTGAACAAATTAAATGCACTTAAATCAACCACTCAACTTCTCGAACAACAGACCAATTGTAGGTTCCCGATTAACACTTCACTTCATAACACGAATCACAACACAAAGCAAGAAACTAGAAAAGAGAAGAGAGAAAAGAGAGAGAGAGAGATGAGAGAAAAGAGAAAGATATTTTTAGAGATTAGAAATTTGTGATTTCTTAGATATTTTCTTATGAAAATATCTATATATATATATCCCTACGACGCGTGGGATATTTAAATAGGACCCGGGCTCGGGTTTTGCTTGGGATTAAACCCGAAACATATACAATATTAGATTAACTATCGAGCCCGATTCCCGATAATATTTTATTACAACGTTAACTAATTAAAGACCGAAGCTCCATCGTTGAGTGACCGAGCTTCCTTGTTCGACTCAATAAATTGAGGCTAACAGTTATATAACTAACTAGTTAAGTCAAAAAAACTTACTCAGATATTTAAGAGAAACCGATCATAAAGCTTGATACTTAAAACTCAGAAGTGACTCAACAGGTGTGCGAGTTGTACCGTCTATATTATAAACTGTCACATTTTTATTAGTTTTACGCTGCGTTCTCGAGTTTTAAACCACAAGAAAAGAAAGTAAAAGAAAAGAAAAGAAAGGTAAATGAAAGAAAATTTTAAGTAGTTAATAAAAATATTTGTGTTCTTGAGTTGAAGGAAAAGAAAGGAAAAAAGTTGATTCAATTACAATTATGCCCATGTTTGAGAGGTTTCAAGTTAAAAAAGCAAAGACAATTATGTCTTTGACATGCAAAATATTACTTTCCTTCCATTTCCTCCCATTTTTGGGAGGAAAGTTTTAGCCAACAATTGCCTTTCATTTTCCTTCCTTAAAAAAACTCAAGAACACAAATTTGCTTAAGTTTAATTTCTTTTCCCTTCAAAATTAAACTTGAGAACAGAGTGTTAGAGTTAATTGCATAAATCATCTTTGTGATTTGTCGAGTTTAACAAAAGTGGTCCATAAACTTTCTTTTCCCGGATCTTCTCTCTATGGTTTTGACCCGTATCGGGTTTGGTCCCTTGACCATTAATTCCGTTAGTTTGACCGTTAATTGCTGGTTTAGATGCTGAAAATGACATAAATACCCTCGTATGTGTTTCCTAAATGGTCCCTGTGGTTTGTAGCGCGATTTTTTTTTTAATTTCTAACCTTTTTATACTTTCATTTTATGTTTTATACCGCTTTTTACGTTTTTGTACGTTTTCTTCAGTTCTTATTAGTTTTCTGCGTTTTTGAATGTTTACGTCCGTTTTTGTACGTTTGCATATAGATTTTTTACGTTTTTTTATCTATCTCTTCATCTGATACAATCCCACTGCTTGTTTCATCTCCTGAACCTGTAACCGATGATTGACTCTCTTGAACCTTGCACTGTTGAATCTGCAACTGTCTTTCACTTAAGTTTTTCAACGTAATCTTAAGCTCTTGCTCATGACTTTCTCTTTCTACTATACATTGCTCAATTGAGTTCATAGTTCTGGAGATTGGTATCATGAATGCTTGAGCGGTCATTTAGTGTAATCCTGAAGTTTTCTCTTTACTTCTCGATCAGATGAAAAAAAGATCTTAATAAATTATCGAGAGGCTTTAACAAGTCAGAGTTAATGAACCTTTTCAAACTGTACTATTGATCACACTTAGACGGATTTGGATCCACTCGTGAAGTAGTTTTCTGCATGAGGTGGTTTCTAAGATTTCAGTGTTGAGATAACCTGAAACTTGAAGGTTGCTGACACCATCACCAAAGAGTGTGCAAAAGCTTGTTTAAACAATGGACATCCAGAAAAGACTGTCCTTTACGAGAATTGAGTGGTTTGATTAAGTGCATTCAATTTGTTCAAGAGTTTTCTGTAGAAAATCTTTGCTTGGCATTTGCAGTTTCTGTATCTCTGGTTCCTCTAAAACTGAACCCGAAGATGAAGTAACCTTTGTTCCCATTTTATCGTGAATTATGAAGTGTGAAAGTTTTTGTTGGATCTTAAGTGGATGTGATGTGATTGAAGTTGTGGTTATGTATGCAATTCACGTTCACGGGATTTTTCACAGGATTTTATCTGTGATGTGATACTCTTTTTTTTTTGTAAATCAAACCGCTGCTAGTGTAAGCAAACCGCCGTGGACTCAAACCGCTGCCTAGTTTGGCAACTCGCCGTCTTAATATTAAAGTAACTCGCCGGATTATTTTGGTAACTCGCCGTGACTAATAACAACTCGCCGGAGTATATGGTAATCAGCCACCTAATTTTTGTTGATTAAAATAATCAACTCGCCACTGTGGTCAACAAACCGCCGCTGACTTTTACCTAAAAACGTGGATCTTGTCCCCTACTTTGTCAAACCGCCGGCTAGAGTATTAATTAAATAAGAAACTCTCCACCAAGAACACTAGGACGATTTAAGCAAAATAATCCCAACTTAGCTTTCTAGCCCTGAATTAGGTTAGAAACATTCAATTCTAAGTGTGTATTCGAAGTTTAAACATACCTTAGCTCGTTTTTCTTTGTAGATCTTCAATAATGAGGCAACTCTCCACGAAGAACACCAAATAAATTCGAATCTTTTAAGCTAGATTTCGAACTAGAGGCTTGTGTAACTCATGGAATGGCAACACATGAACTTCTTTAGCATTAGTAACAAGAAAAACCACAAGATTAACCAACAAATTAAGCCCAAATTAGCTTTTTGAGCCGTGGGCTTTTAGAACTAAAATAAGCCACGAAATTTGCTAATCAACCACAAGAATCAAACACAAATCAACCCTTGAAGCTCTGATACCAATTGTAGAATCCCGTAACACTTCACTTCATATATTTAAACACGAAATTAGATCAAGAAAAGAGATGAGGAGATGAGTTGTTTTATAGAGAGAGAAAGAAGAGAGAGAGAGAGAGAGAGAGAGAGAGAGAGAGAGAGAGAGAGAGAGAGATGAGAGAATATAGGAAAAGGAATTAATTTAGAAATGAACAACTAACTCTTTTCTAAATAGAAAAGAGTTTATATACCCCGTCGCGTTAAATGACGCGCAGGATATTTAACTAGGACCCAGGCTCGGGTTTTGCTTGGGATTAAACCCAAAACATATACAATATTAGATTAACTATCGAACCCGATTCCCGATACTTTCCATTACAACGTTAACTAATTGATTGACCGATACTTAAATACATAATGAACGAACTTCATGTTCGACTCAATATTTTGAGGCTAACAGATGATGATATTGATATAGCACAACCCTATAGATGTAACACAATAAACAAATCAAATGAACTTTTGAGAAAAATTCATGATAAATCCAATAAAGTCTTCAACGAAAAAAAAATTATCATAACATTGGACGTTAATATCGTAAGTTGGAATTATTTTGTCATTATAAATTTGTATGTCGCGTTTGGCATTCCGTTCGACCCTAAGCGGTATTATAAGGATGGTTCTCATACAAATATTGCGGAGGCCAAGGTACGTTTTCCTTTGTTAAAACTTTGAAAAGTTGGTCTCCATAGATAAATACGGCGTATTTAGGTACACCTATACGCTGTATCAATTTAATGTCTGATACGGCGTATCAGACAATTCCCTATACGGCGTATCATGCGTGGGTATAAAAACCC
Source organism: Tanacetum coccineum (assembly GCA_026074375.1). Classification (NCBI taxonomy): domain Eukaryota; kingdom Viridiplantae; phylum Streptophyta; class Magnoliopsida; order Asterales; family Asteraceae; genus Tanacetum; species Tanacetum coccineum. The sequence goes on along the minus strand of BQNB010019794.1, from coordinate 58,158 downwards.
AGCATATACGCCAAACTTTTCTTCACGCACACTTTTTACTCCACAAGCAAAAAAAAAAAAATACCGCGGCTTTTAATCTTGAAAATCGAATTCATATTTCTGTGTTTCTTTGCCTCCTAATCGAAAGATATGGAACCTTTACCTGTTGCTGATCAGAGACACCCTTGGCTCATATACCAGGTTGAGGGATACACCGAGGATATAGTGCACAACTATGAGAAGAGGCTTGAGACGATATAGGGGAGGTCGGTTAACCAAGTGCGCGTACTTGACTTTGATGATTTGACTCCCGATATGAGGCAGGATTTACCCGTGAGACTCAGGATGGTTTACACTGGGGGCGATGGGCAGCTGGTATTTGTGAGTCATGCTTGGAGGAGATTGTTTGGGATTCGAGCACCTTTGGTTCGCGAGTTCATTCTGGAGTTTCTCAGCACTTACAGGATGAGTGATACAGAGATAGATTTAGATGTTGCTGATACTCTATGTTTTCAATTAGGAGGTGTTAGGAGGAGGACGAATGGATACCAATTATTTCTTGCTGTAAAGTATTACACACTGAGCAAGAGATGGCAGAGGCTGGGTTTGGAGCATACTGGGTTGGTAGTGATAGAGTGATCCCCGATAAAGGGGATCTTAGGGATTACTGGATGGAGATCTCGTTTGACAGAGACTTCTTGGGGCCCATCCCTTCTTATGTTCTTATTCGAGACCCTATAAGGAGACTGTGCTACAGGATGATTGCCTATAGTATTTTAGGTAGGGGGTAGGCACCTAAGAAGGTGACCGGTGTTGATCTTTTCTATCTCCGCAGCATGGACCAAAGGACTGCTAACGTCCCACATCTATTAGCGCAGTATCTGTTTAGGGCATGCAGGGGGAGGAAGAGCGGTGTCAGGCTGTTAGGAGGTCACTTCATTGGGCGTCTGGCTGCACATTTTAGACTGTACAGTGATGAGGGATTGAGAGGATTGCAGGTAGTTACGCGTGAGCTCCCATTGATTGATCTACATGACCTTGGGAGGCTCAACATTTGTTCGAGGTACGGCAATACATGGGCTGGGGCTGCCCCGGGACCAGAGAGGCAGCAGGCTGATGCGGCTTGTTAGCCTCAAATTATATTATTAATCTCAGTCTTTATCTCATGTATGTTGTAATAGGCTAGAAGGGTAAACGGGCTCGTGAACGTAATCTAATCTTGTACTAGTTCCGGACTAAGGTCCATTGTTAATCCCGAGCCTGGCCTAATACATTAAACCACACGGCCCAACAAAGCCTCTTTATGGCTGGTCAAGTTGTTTAAGTATAATAACCACCTCTATAAGGATGGAGGAGGGTCGTGTTCTCATGTATTTTTCACATAGTAAATCAACATTCTTATTCTTCTCTTCTTTATTTCTCTCTCTAACTTCTCTTTATTTTCTTATCATTTTCTTATCTTTATTTCTTGTGTTTAATCATGGTGAAGTGAAGTGATTTCTTGGTTTCTACATTTGGTATCAAGAGCCTCGGGTGGTTTAATGGTTGTGTTGTGAGCTTATTATATTAAGCTTATTGGTTCTGGGTTTTTTTAATCATTTTACATTCGGGTTATATTTTCTTATGTTTTTATGGTTCCAAAACGTATTTAGTTAGGCTTTTCTAAATGTTGTATTTGGGCTTTACAAAATAGTAGATCGTGGTTTTATAATTTGGTTTTACCTAAATCTTCAAAAGTCTATACATTTTGGTTCTCAAAATTAGCTTATTTTTCTTTTTCACAAGAGTTTGTGTCTTGTTTATTCGGTCAACAGCTTATTACAAGCTTATATAGCTTGTTCTTAGAAGTTTGACGTGACTTATCTTTGTTCTAAAAAGGGCTTATTTTTGAGCTTATTCTCGATTCTTGATCGGCTTATCTTTGTTCGTACTACACCGTTTGAAAAAGAAGAAAAGAAGAAAGGATGATAGTACTTTTTGGCTTTTGTGGAACACGATCTATCAGCTAGCAACAAACCGTTCTAATCATCATTCAATTAGCAACAGATCTAATCGTCTAACTCATGCGAACTGATCTATTGTACAAGTCTTTGAGAACCGATCTATCAAGTCTTTGAGAACCGATCTATCAAGTCTTTGAGAACCAATCTATCGTCTACTCAGTAGCAACCGATCTAACAACTTCAATGGACCCGATTTATCAAAGCCTAGAAGGAACTGATCTATCCATAGCATAGTACGAAACAGTTATCAAGGCTAAACAAGAACCGATTTATCATCTCCATTTGAGAACCGATCTATCATCTTTTATGTGGAAATCGATTTAGCAATTCAATAGGAACAAAACATACACATTTTAAGTCATTTCTGGTTTTTTAGTTTCGTGTGACGATTAATTAAGGAACTTATGACCTATACCATTGTGATCGTGATCCTTTTTCGATCAACGTGGTATAGTTACTTTTCACCGACGATAACCGTATAACTTCGCGAGACAAGTTTTATACTCGTTGCATTTTACAAAATTCAAAATGAAGAAGACGTATACTTTGAAGGGAATGTTTTTTTTATTAATTAACTAGAATTAAAAAGTTACACATGCAGCCCCTGACTTTCAAGACCATTTCAAAGTTAGTCCATTGTTGCATCATTAACCTTCAAGTTGAAACTATTTTGCATCATTAGTCCTTAGTGCTTATAATTCAACCGTTAGTCTTCCAAAGTGAATCGTTTGTGCACCGTTAGTCCTTATTTGAGTTATAATCAACCATTAATAATTTCAAGCAGAAAGTTTGTGCACCGTTCATCGTTTTAGCTCATCAAATCGCTAACGAAAGTTCAAGTTCTTGAATTACAACAATAATTCATCATTGTTTCATGGTTTCTTCTTGATTTTGTAAAATCCCGCGAAAGATTCATTCTTCTCTCGGTTTAAATCAAAGACTTGTAACATCCCTTGAAACCGGTAATTGATATCAACCTTTAACAAACCATCACTTTAACTTTTTTAACTACAAGATCCTACAAATCATTTTCACTTCATAATTCAACAATCATTCATCATGACTACTCCGATTACAACATCCATAACCGACAGTCAAATGCATAACAACATCATGGCAGCTGGTTCAAGGGATCGTCCACCAATGCTTGCAACGGGAAGATATACTCAATGGCAAACACGTGTCTTAAGATACACTGATACAAGACCAAATGGTGTGCCTTAAGGAAATGCATTCTTCAAGGTCCTTACACTCCACTACTATCACAATCCCAGCTGTACTTGCAACAAATGATACTCCATCAGTTCCAGAACAAACAACAGTTGAGACAATCTTGACTATGTCTCCTGAAAACAAAGCTCATTATGAATCAGAAAAGGAAGCAATCCATTTGCTATTGACTGGAATTAGGGATGAAATCTACTTAACTGTTGATGCATGCAAGACATCTTATGAAATGTGGATAGCTATTGAAAGGCTACAACAAGGTGAATCCCTCAACATTCAAGATGTCAAGACTAATTTGTTTTGGGAATTTGGAAAATTCACTTCTCATGAAGGAGAGTCCATGGAGTTATATTACTCCTGATTTTATAAGATGATGAATGAAATGATAAGAAATAACTTGACAGTTGCTACGATGCAAGTCAATGTTCAGTTTCTTTAACAACTTCAACCATAATGGCCAAGGTTTGTGACAATTATCAAGCAACAACATGACTTGGATACAGTCTCATATCACAAGCTCTTTGACGTTCTGAAGCAGTATCAAAAGGAAGTTAATGAAATCCGTGCTGAAAGAATAGCCAAGAATGCTAACCCATTAGCACTTGTTGTTATTGCTTCATCTTATCCAGATCCTTATTATCAAGCACCAAAATCTCACAAACCATATGCACCAACATCAATACAATCATCTTCCACCAGATCTAATGCATCTACCAAATTCAAAGGCAAATAGATAGCCAAACCAATCACACCTCCATCTAAGTCAGCTTCTAAAGAAGACAGTTTTCCTGAACAAGCTCAGAAGGATAAGGATACGCAAAAAAAGTTAACACTCATTGCAAATACTTCAAAAGGCTCTACAAACCTACCAACAACAACTTTAGAACTTCCTCAAACACCAAAAACAAGAATGTAGATAATTTCCCAAGGTACAAGAATAACAATTAGACTGGGCAGTTTAGGAATCAGAGGACAGTGACTGTTGTTAGGGCTAGGGAGACTGTAGGCAGTCAGGTAGTGCAGCAGACTGGGATACAGTGTTTCAACTACAAGGAATTTGGTCATTTTGCTAAGGAATGTAGGAAGCCAAAAAGGGTTAAAGACTCCACGTATCACAAGGAAAAGATGTTGCTATGCAAACAAGCTGAGAAAGGTGTTTCACTACAAGCAGAGCAATCTGATTGGCTAGCAAACACGAATGAAGAGATTGATGAACAAGAATTAGAAGCACATTACAAACTATATAGCAAAGATCCAGGAGGTTCATACAGCAGACTCGGGAACTGATTCTAAGTCATTAGAACAGGTACAATACGATGCTGGATATAATGTGTTTGCCAATGAGAGACAGCATTCTGAAGAACCTGAATCCACTAGTAACACATGTTTAGTGGAAAAGGATGATAGTAATGTCATTCCTGATTCACCGGATATGTGTGATAATGATATTCAAACTGACCAAAATGCTGAAGATGAGCGTGTTGCGCTTGCTAATTTAATTGCAAATTTAAAAATTGATGTTGATGAAAATAAAAAGATTCAAAAGTAATTAAAGAAAGAAAACGCATCATTGACTCAAGAATTGAAAGAGTGCAAATCTACTCTTGTTGAGACTAGTAGAACCCTAGGGGAGTCTAATAGTATTCGGGATAGTTGCCTAATTGCACTTCAAAACAAACAGACTGAGCTTGAGAAGTACATGGCCTTTAATGACCGTACAGTTGATTATGACAAACTTGAACGTAAGTTAAATGAAACTCTAGGACTATTAGCTCAAAAAGAAATTGACATAAAAGAAGGTTTAAAACTTAAAGCCTATGAAATTTTAGTTGTTAAAGAGAAACACAATGAGTTAGTCAAACAGAGTCTTTAACAATAATGTTTCCCCCCCCCCCCCCCCCCCCACATTTGAGCTGTCAAAGAGAAAACAAAGGTAATAACGGATTTGAAACTTAAGGAAGAAAAAGACATTGAATAAATGATTTTAGTGGAAAAGTAATTAAAGTTTTTGAATGAAATTGTTTACAAAAGGAATCAATCAATACAAACCATTCACATGTTAGCTCCCAAAGTCCAACTTTCAATGGTAGACCAACCTTTGCAAATCCATAGTACCTCAAAAAGGCTTAATTTGAGAAACCATGTTTGTATGCGATCCTGTATGACCAATCTGATCCTACAAATAGACTCGTCCCTAATAGGGAAGAGACTCTGACTCTTGAAAAAGAGAGTCAATCAAAATTGAATAAAGACTTAGTGAGACCTTATGACTACACAAAGCTAAATAGTCTTTATGAAATTTTTAAACCAGTATCACATGAATATCATGAACAGTTGGCACATGCAAATGAAGTAAGAAAGAAAATGTGGAGAAAATCTTTTGTGAAATCTAAACCAAATATTTTCAAAAACATCGGTTTCTTACCTGTTTCCAAATCAATAAGTAAAAGTAGACAAGCATATAATGTAATAACGAATAACATAAATCATTTTAGAGAACTTGTTGATCAAGCCTGGGTAAAGCATTCTCATGATCATTTTCATGCACCAACTGCTCTTGATATGGAAGTGCTAATAAAAACATGTTTGATGCCTCTTGCCACAAAGACACAGAATGATAGTTTTACATTTTTTCATGAACTTAATCAAGAAATGCATGCTGATTTAAAGTACGTTGAATCCCTTGAAAATGAAATTGACGAACTTGAATCTGATAAAGCAGAATTTTCAAACATGTATGATATACTTTTGTAAGAATTTGTGTCTAATGATGTTATGTGTTCTTATTTGCATTCATTATCTGATTTAGATGCTCACAATGAATTGCAATGCTTATATCTTTATAAAGTGAAAGAATGTAAATGTCTTGCACAAAAGCTTTCGAAACAAACTGAATCTGTTAGTAAAGAAGTTTATACTGAGCTTTTATGAAGTTTTGCTAAATTAGAAAAACACTCGATTTCTCTTGAACTTGCTTTACAAAAATGTCAAGAACAAATGAAAAATGACACAGTTTGCAACGAAAAAGCGTCAAATGTATTTCTAAAAGAGCGTGAACAATATTTTGAAATACAAGATTTGAAAGCTCAATTGCAAAACAAGAACATTGCCATAAGTAAGTAAAAGAAACTCACTGAGAAATGCAAAGCAAAATTTGTAGAAACTAAGTTTGATAAACCATCTATTGTTCGACAACCAAATGCTCAAAGGATTCCAAAACCATCAGTTTTAGGCAAACCGACTCCGTTTTCAGACTCTCTTGAGAGGAAAAGTTTTTCACAAACAAAGTCGATTCCCAAAACTAATGTGTCAGAGGGTTTATCAAAACCAGTCACTACACAAATTTTTCCTCAAACGGCAAGGCAAGCTATAAGAAACACAAATGTGATTAAACCAGGCATGTGTAAAATTGACACTAGAACAACACAAACTAGAGCACCACAGTTGCCTCAGACTTCTAGGAATACTAATCCTCGCGTGTCTACCTCTACAAGAGTAATTCACAACACTAATGTTAGCAGACCACAGCTTAGGAGCACTCAAATGAAAGATAAGGTCGTGCCAAACAATAGTCAAGTGAAGGATAAGAAGACTGAAGTAGAAGACCACCCTAGGATTTCTAGTATTTCTAATAAAACAAAATCTGTAACTGCGTGTAATGACAGTTTAAAATCCAGAACTTCAAATGTTAATGCTGTTTGTGCTACTTGTGGAAAATGTGTGATTAATTCAAATCATGATACTTGTGTTTCTAAATTTTTGAATGACGTGAATACTAGAACTAAGAAGCCTAAAGTAGTGCCTATTAGTACTAGAAAACCCAAAAGTCAAGTGAAGAAATATGTTGCAACACCCCCTAAGGAAACAGTTGCATCAAAAACCACTATCCAAAAATCCAAGAGTTACTATAGCATGTTGTATGAGAAAACTAGTATGGCATAGAAATGATGGATAAAGCAAAATTGCCCATCAAGATATAAATGGGTTCCTAAGACAAAAACGAAATGGGTACCTAAAGTTAGGAATGAAAATGTGAACAAGAGAGTTAGTTTTGCTATATATAATGCATCTAGGATAACTATTGTCTTGAAACTCACAAATACTTTAGGATCTAATTTGTCAAGTATTCCATCGTCCTCTAATTCTCTTGCAGATTGTTATCCTATTCATTGTTGACTCTGGATGCACAAAGCACATGACGGGAAATCTAACGTTGCTGTGCAATTTTATTGAAAAATATAATATTGCCATTGTTGGCAAGGAATATTTGCTTCAATTCTTGTATATGAGATTTGGTTCAAGGAAATATCACGATTAACAGGGTTTATTACGTCGAAGGCCTCAATCACAATCTCTTCTCGGTTGGTCAATTTTATGATGCGGATTTGGAGGTTGCTTTCCAGAAATCAATGTGTTTCGTTAGAGATCTTCAGGGAAATGATTTACTCACTGGTAATCGTGGATCTGATCTTTATACAATTTCTATTCAAGAAATGACTTCATCAACTCCAATCTACCTCATGGCTAAAGCCTTACCAACTCAAGCATGGTTATGGCATCGAAGACTTTCTTATCTTAACTTTGACTACATCAACTTGCTTTCAAAGAAGGATGTCGTGATTGGTTTACCAAAACTGAAATATGTCAAGGATCAACTATGTTCTTCTTGTGAAGTGAGTAAAGCAAAAAGAAGTTCATTCAAGACAAAGGTTGTTCCAAGTTCGAAAGGACGGCTAAATTTGCTTCATATGACTTATGTGGTCCAATGCGGGTTGCTAGCATAAATGGGAAGAAATATATTCTGGTAATTGTAGACGACTACTCCAGATATACTTGGACTCTATTTCTAAGATCCAAGGATGAAACACCAGAAGTTCTAAAAGATTTTCTCAAGATGATTCAACGAAATCTTTAAGCCCTAGTAATTTTTGTTCGCACTGACAGAGGCACAGAGTTCTTAAACAAGACACTCCATGCATTCTTCAAAGAAAAAGGAATTGAGCATCAAACCTTTACTCCTCGAACACCTGAACAGAACGGCGCTGTCGAAAGACGAAACCGTACTCTCGTTGAGGTTGCTCGCACGATGCTCTCAGCTTCTAAACTTCCTTTGTTCTTTTGGGCTAAAGCAATTGCAACTGCATGCTATACTCAAAACAGATCTATCATCATCCCGACACATGAGAAAACGGCATATCACATCATCAATGACAGGAAACCTTCAATTAGACACCTTCACATCTTTGGTTGCACCTGTTACCTAACCAGAGATGGTGAAAATCTGGATAAGATGAAAGAAAAAGGGGATTCGTGCATTCTGGTGGGATAGTCCACTCAGTCTAAGGGATATCGTGTTTACAACAAGAGAACTCGATTAATAGTTGAATCCATACATCTTAAATTTGATGAAATCAAAGAGATGTCAAAGGCGTCAGATTATGACAACTCTGGCCCCGTCCCCCAACTACAAAATGTTTCTCCTTCAGCAGATACAACAGCTCCGTCACAACAAGAGTTGGATCTTCTTTTGGTCCTCTGTACGATGAATTTTTCAATGCAGGTACTTCAAGTGTCAACAAGTCTTCTTCTCCTGCCGACTATTCTAAACAACAAGACACACCACCTACAACGAATAGTTCATCTTCAACAGAACCAACAACTCCAACAAATGTTAATGATGAGGAAAACGGCGATAATCAAGCAAGAGATACACAGTTCTAACAAGATGAATTTATCAATTCTTTCTGTACACCGGTACGAGAAGTTGCTGAGTCTTCGTCACGCAATATTGATAATTCAAATATGTATACCTTCAATCAACCACAAGATTCTGAATACCGATGGACAAAAGATCACCCGTTATCTCAAGTTCATGGAAATCCATCCAAGCCAGTGCAAAACAAGATGACCAAGACTTGCAACAGATCCTGTGAATGTGTATGTTCGCGGCCTCACCGTGAGTATTGCTGAACCAAAACCATTAAGGAAGCAATAGATGATTCTGCATGGATAGAGGCAATGCAGGAAGAGCTTCATCAGTTTGACAGACTACAAGTCTGGGAACTCATTGACAAACCCTTTGGCAAGAACATAATCAAGCTAAAGTGGTTATGGAAGAAAAAAAGGATGAAGACCAAACTGTAATTCGCAATAAGGCACACTTTACTAAGTTAATGTTCAGGAAGAGGGTATGATTTTGAGGAAATCATTTGCTCAGTTGCTCGCATTGAAGCTTTCGATTTTCGTCCGTATATGTTGCACACAAGTCTTTCAAATTATTGTGGACATAAAACGCATTCTTATGTCCACTGAATGAGGAGTTTAATGTTGCATACCAATGGGTTCATGATCCTGATCAACCCGAAAAGATTAATCGCTTAAGAAAGCTCTATATGGATTGAAACAAGCTCCGAGAGCCTAGTATGATGAACTCTCAAATTTCCTGATGTCCAAAGGTTTTACTAAAGGTATAATTGACCCTACTCTATTTACGATAAGATACGGGGAGGACATTCTACTTGTGCAAATTTACGTCGACGACATTATTTTCGGGTCTACAAACCCTAAATTTTCTAAACGATTTGAAAAATTAATGCACAGTAGATTTGAGATGTCCTTAATAGGGGAAATGAAATTCTTTTTAGGACTTCAGATCCACCAATCGCCACGGGGTATCTTTATCAATCAGGCCAAGTGTGCTTTTGAGATACTTAAAACATGGTATGGAAAAAGGTCAAAGCATTGGCATACCAATGGATACGAAACCTAAATTAGATGCAGACTTGAGTGGAAAACTCGTAGACCAAACTGACTACCGTAGTAAAATCAGGTCACTCATGTAGCTAACATCTAGTAGACCAGATATAGTGCAAGTAGTATGTTATTGTGCAAGATATCAAGCAAGACCGACTGAAAAACACCTCAAAGAGGTTAAAAGGATCTTTCGAATACCTGAGGGGTACCATTAACATGGGACTCTGGTATCCAAAGGATTCTGGCTTTGAACTAACAGCTTTTTCAGATGCCGACCATGCTAGATACATTGATACTTGCAAAAGCACGTCTGGAGGAATACAATTCCTAGGTGATAAATTAGTCAGCTAGATGACAAAGAAGCAAGATTGTACTGCAATGTCATCAGCAGAGGCTGAGTATGTGGCGTTATCTGCAAGTTGTGCTCAAGTAATATGGATGCAGACACAACTTAAGGATTATGGGCTTCACACAACAAAAAGCCATGTATTGCTACTCTCAATCAGCCATAGAAATCTCTGCAACCCGACCGCACTCCATACCAGCACATCATACACGAATATCATTTCTTCAAGGAGCAAGTTGAAAACGGTATAATTGAATTGTACTTTTTCAAAACTGAATACCAATTAGCTGATATGTTTACTAAAGCCTTACCCGAATATAGGTTTCAGTATCTTGTCAAACGAATGAATCTGCTTGATATTTCATCAAACATCGACATGTAAATATTTTTGAAAAAAAGAAAATACAAAAATATAAAACATATAAAAACAAATACAAAAATATAAAATTTCAAAAAGAAAATACAAAATCAAAAATTAGAAAAATGTTTCACAAAAAGAATCTTCTCGACATGTCTCTTGGAATCGATAACATTTGTACGTGCCTAGAAATGTCGATTAACATGTGAACCACGGTGTGTGTATCAATAGGGTCACACAAATCCATCCCAAATTTCTTTAATATTTCAAGAGCAAATTTTGATTGATTAATAAAAATGCCACTAGGATTTTGAGAAACTTGTAAACCTAAGAAAAACGCCATTTGACCCATCATTGACATTTGAAATTTGGAACTCATCTTATTGGAAAATATGTCACACGCTTTAGGGTCGGTCAAGGCAAATATGATATCATCTACATATATTTGAACAAGAAGAAGATGTTTGCCTGTTTTCCTAATAAATAATGTCGGATCAACTGCACCCTTGGAAAATTTATTGTCCAGAAGAAATCGTGACAAGGTATCGTACCACGCCTGAGGGGCTTGCTTTAAACCGTACAAAGCCTTCTTCAGACGATAAACATGTGTCGGATGATCTGGATCAACGAATCCCTCTGGTTGACTAACATAGACTTCTTCCTTCAACTCGCCATTAAGGAATGCTGTTTTGACATCCATCTGATAGATGGTCATGTTTTTACTGGCGGCATTGGTGATGAAGATTCGAATAGCCTCGATACGTGCAACCGGTGCAAATGATTCCTCGAAGTCAATTCCCTCCTCTTGTCGATATCCCTTGGCCACCAGCCGAGCCTTGTTTTTCAGAACATCACCGTACTCATCAAGTTTAACTTTGTAGATCCACTTGAGAGCAATAATCATGACACAGTCTGGTTGAGGTACTAATTCCCATACTTGAAGTCGATCAAATTCGTAAATCTCATCTTGCATGGCTTGAAACCAGCAATCTTCAGTTATTGCAGATTTGAAGTTCTTTGGTTCGACTTTTGACAGGACAGAGTTATACAAGCACCACAAGGCATCGGTTGCTAGTTGTTTTCTGGTGGATACCGGTCGAGAGGGATTGCCAATTATATTAACCAGCGGGTGATCTTTGCTCCATTTCCCGAGATGATGAAGTGTTTGAGAGACATAAGGAGATTCGGTTGAACTAAGATCCCCGGATGATGATGCTTCAGACCTAGGTTCTGGAGCAAACACGTTTATGAAGGGATCATTGTCAGTAGGAGCAAAAGGATTGTCTTCCATGAGAGTAGATTCAGCTGCAACGCCTTGATGTAAGCTTGGAGATTGTAATGCCGAAGATGACGGTGAATGACTTGGAGAAGGTGCATCTTGATCAATGGTAGTAGATGAAGGTGTACCGGTTGAGTTGACTGGAACTTGAGCTGCTGGAGCAGGAGAAACAGGTCTTTCAACACGAGGAGGTTCCAGGTATTCATCGAACATTGGTTGGAATAAAATCTCCAGATCTTTATTTGTGGGGGGTACATAAGGAGCTGCAGGAACCGGATTTGGTACGAGCCCTGAACTTATCTGTCCAGGCGTCAGAAAAGTAGGAGCGGGTCCTGTACTGAGTTGCACAGGAGCCATCGGCTCAAACAGCTCATCGAATTAAACGTGAATAGTTTCCATGATTCATCGGGTCCTTTTATTGTAGATTCTATAACCCTTCTTGCTTGGTGCATAACCAACGAAAATTCCAATATCAGCTGTTGGTTGTAATTTTCCAAGATCCTCGTTGTTATTTGTAGGGTAACAAAGAGCACCAAAGACTCGAAAAAAGGTAAGATTAGGCTTTTTATCATGCACCAGCTCATATGGGGTTTTGTTATGACGAGTGTGAATGAGAGATTGGTTTTGGGATTTTTTGTAACAAGCTAGTTAGCAAACAGCTTCTGCCATAGAAAACATCGAGGGCCTTTAGGAAATATCTGATTGTCCTAGCTAGCCTCAAACAAGAAAGAGTGGTTCCGTCTTTCGACAACGTCCTTCTGCTGTGGAGTCCTCGGAACTATTTTTTGGTGAAAAATCCCGACGCTTTCATAGTATGCAATCAAATCTTTATTGACAAATTTTGTGCCATTATCGGTACGGATGTATCTAATAGTTTTGTTGAGACCAACTTGTATTTGCTTTAGAAATTTGATGACGAACTCTGGGGTTTCATCTTTTGATCTCAAAAACTTAACCCAAGTAAACCTCGAATAGTCATCTATGATGACTAAGATGTATTTCTTCCCATTAATTGTTTGCACTCGCATTGGTCCACATAAATCCATATCAAGGGTATTAAGAACTTCCAAGTTGGTGTTTTTAGCTTTGGGTGTGTGGGTATGCTTTTTGCTCTTCCCTAGTTGACATGCAGAGCAAAGATGATCTTTCTCAAACTTCAATCTAGGTAAACCTCTTACTAAATCCTTTCTGGCAAGGTCATTGATGGTACCGAAGTTCAAGTGGTTCAAACGTCGATGCCATAACCATGATTTGTTCTTGGAGGCTTTGGACAACAAGTAGATTGGGGAGGACTTCATCATGTCTTCAACCGAGATAGTGTGCAAATTAGAACCACGAGAACCTTTGATTGATTCAACACCATTAGTATCGCGAACATAACATGAGTGTTTCCTGAATGCAACTTCGAGATCAAAGTCATAAAATTGTCTAAAAAAACAGATTATGTCCCTAGTCACTTCCACTTTAGTTCACCTGCGAGATCACACTGGTCACCAATCACGTAATATCTATAAACCATGATTAGACCAAAGTGGTCAATTCCCGATATCTATACTTCGTCCCGTTGAACTTTTTTGCACGAAATTCCTGAGGGGGTAAAGCGATCCCCCGTCATATGTTTTGAGTAGCCTGAGTCCAAATACCAAAGGATGATCTGTATGACCTGCATTTGAAAACAGACAAAGATGGAGAGTTTGGAAAGTTGGATCCTTAATTTTGGTTGGGTTCCTGTTGGTTACCATGAGCAATGGCCTGATTCTCAGGTGAAGTGGGAAGGCGAACGAGAACTGCTTGGTACTGTTGGTTTCTACGTTGGTATCTAGTTAGTGGTTTCTGAGTTGTGTGACTTAATTTCTTAGTTATCACAGATTTACTAGTACTGACATTTTCAGTTTGCGTAGCAGGCACGACTCTAGGTTTAGTGAGCCTAGTTAAAGGGCGCTATTCTCCTAAAGTAAATATTCTTCTCGTGGGCCTCCATTGCTAACCAACACTGGTAAGCACTTTTCCTATTGCTTTCCCTACTTGCTTAACTTTCTTAGGTATCCAAACTTGCTTAACTTTGCGCATAACATTTTTAACAGAGGAGGATGCATTAGCAGAGTGCAAATAAGTAACCACACATACATCATGATTTTGCGGAAATTAAGCATTTGTTACATGTTTGCAAAACAGAATGAGAATTTGAATTAATTACAGTACGCTTAGAGCTAATACTAGAATCAACACGATTCGTGGTTTTAAAACTAGACTTATTGGTCCTAGGGTGTTCTTCTACTTGCTTCGTGTTGACACTCTTAGCCGGTAAGATCCTATTTTTCTTAGTATTGCTCCTATACTGTGATCCGCTAGCATCAGTGCAACTGTTTACTCCTGTAGAAGGAGGCACATGGACATTAGTCTTCTGAATGTATAGTTGCTCTACACGTTTGTGTGTGTTACTATTGGATGTTTCACATTGGTCCTCAAAAGTAACTTTCTTTTTCCTAGTTAAAGGGGTAGCAGCATGGTTTTTATCTTGTTGATTGAAGTCTTTCGGACAAGTGCCAATCACATATTCTAACAGTTCCTGAGAGTGTTTAGTGTAAAGGCAAGGAAATGCAAGTGAGCTATCTAATGGTCTTTCAGCCTTAGCTTCCTTTACGATCTCGCAAAGGGTTTCCACACTTTCCTTAAGGTGTTTGAGATAATCTAGATGCACTTTCCTATTGTTCCTATTGTGAGGAGGAATTGGTTCAACATCTATCACATACTTACCAGTGGCAAGAACTCTTGGTTTTATAGAATCCATAGTGATGCATTTCAGATTTTTATGTATTTGGGCTTTCAGATTCTCATTTTCAGTTAACAAGGCAGTTGTTTGTTTGATACGTTTGGCATGCGTGATCTTAATAGAATCATATAATTCCTTGTAATGCTGCTTAATTTTTGCATTCTCAGTCCTAAAAAGCTCATTTTGTTCTTGGAGAACTATGACTTTGCTAGTTAATTGAGTGATTTGAAAATCTAAGGCCCTGAAATCAAGAGTACGATGGGTTTCACTACGGGTCTCATTTAATTAAGAGATTTGCATCCTCAATTTTTTAATGGCGTTGTCCTTTCCTTAAATGGAAGCTTTCATTTTTTGATTACAAAAACCGAGTCAAAATCAGGAGCATCTCGAGCGGGTGGAGATGTGTTGTTTCTAAAATGTTCTTTAAGGTTTTGACACTTTAACTGCAAATTTAAGTGATTTACCTCAAGATTGGAAAAACATTTTACTAATTAAGTATGACCATCTTTTTTAACCTTATCATGTAATTTAGAAAGCTCTGCTTCAAGTTCCAGACAGCGTGCTTGAACAACAGTGTGGGCATCATGCATTTCAGTAAATCTAGATACAGTGAGCTCAGAATTTGTTGCAATATAAAACACATCTTTGGACAAGCAATCAGCAATTAAATTGTCATTTGCAATGAGGAGATTTTTTTGCTCAATCTCATCATACTTTCTATTCACAACATTTTGGTCAACCTCAGCTTCCAACTCTTCAAAAATTTCTTTCATTTCTTTGACTTCCTTAGTGAGAGCCTTTTGAATACCCTCAAAATGTTCTTTAAGTGTTTTGAAAAATGGAATAACTTCGGTGAGATAGCATTCCTTGGTTTGTTCAAAACCCCTTTCCCCTTCAGTGAGCCCCGTTGGTGTAATTCTCTTTTTACAGGTTTTTTCAAAGTCCGAAAAAAGTTGTATTAGTGCAAAAATGTTAATTTTTACTTGACTCTTTGTTGGAAGCACCCTGGGGACGAGCGTTGCAGGTGTATTGGGAGGGTACACCGTCAACGCTTTGATTGGTCTTGAAGCTGGGGTCTGCTCTTTGAGAGCTTCTGCTTTCATCTTGATGAGATCCTTAGACCAAAATATCTGCTCAGGGGTCAATTGTGTCTGTGGTGTGAAGGTCGCTAAATAATTCTCTTTCGAGTAATCATGTGGTGCAATCTTAACCTTCTTTTTCACACACTCTGGGTCTTTCATTTTTTCATTCATTTTCTTCCTAGTGATTTCGGCTATCTCTAGGGTATCCTGAGGATTGTGCAACTAATGGCGGGACATGAATTGGTTTTGTTAAATTTCTTGGGGGACCATTATATAGGGCAGGCTGAACTTGCTTTGCACGGGTGAGACATAAAGGGTTCTTGTAGCCAATAGCTACCTTTCTCTGTTCATCATAATAGGGCTTTGGTTTACACAGCATGTGAACTGTTTGAAGAGACTGGTCTTGTTTGTATAATTTATCCTCGACCTTTTCTTTTAAAGCTTTCATGTCTAAAAATTCTTCAAGGTATTTATTTTCTTTCTGTTTAAAATCCTTTTTCAAAGATGTAACTTCTTCTACCATTGACTTGTTATGGTTAATGGTAGAGGTAAGTTGCAGTTTTAAAGAATGAAGTTCCCTTTTTAAATTTTCTTCCTTAATATTACGGTCAGTGATAACTATTCTTAATTGTTCATCAATCTTTTGTTCTCTTTCTGTTAATTCAAACTTGGCCCGTCTTTCATACAGTTCAACTTGTTCCTTATATGTCGCAAGTTCAGCAGTCAATGATTTATCAACTACATTGTTCTGTGTTGTTACAGAGGCATATTGGGCAGGCTGTTCATGCATATCATTTAATATCATCATGTATGCATCATTTGGTACAGAAGATACATTACTTTGTACAACTGGCACTGCGTTGTCCTTTACATACTGATCATATGGAATCATATTACTATCACTCGTATAATCAGCATGTGAGTCAACAACGTAGTTTGGTTGTACATCGTCATGCATCTCGTGTACTTCATGATGTTCACAGACAACATCCTGATAGTGATCATTATCGTGTACCTCAGATAGAATGTTCAATTCATAAGACAGACCGGCTTCATCATAACCAGGATCTGCAGATGTTAGATTTTCCATAAACATAGTCTGTGCAGTAGGAGCCTCATCAACATCAGAATCAAAAGCATCACAGTCATCAGCTTGAAACACATTATCCACATTGAGTGCTAAGTCCTGAACTGGTTGCTCATTCACATCTTCATCAACAGCATTGTCTTGTCCACCTGCAATAAACAGCAACTGCTCTTCATCCAATGCCACCCCATTCTCCTGAGCTTGCATTAGCAACATCTTGTCTTTGAAGTATTCTGAGTTCTGTGGTCGCTTAGGCTGAGTGCAGTTCCTTGCTATGTGGCCTATACCGTTGCAGTTGTAGCATTTAATCTGCCTTGCTTGACCTAGATTTGCATTCCCAACTCTGTTCTGAGTTCCCCCATAACCAGCTGCACCTGCACCCCGCGCATTGTTCCCCTGACCTCTATTATGTTGACCCTGAACATTCTGAACAACAACCCTGCCGTCTTGAACTGTGGCTTGGTTTCTTGTATTTGATGAAGTTCTGAGTTGATTATTTGTTTTAGGAAGGTATGTTTTGTATGATTGGGTGAGTAGGGCAAGTGCGTTGGTTAAGTTCTCAATTAAGTTGTTAGTTGGAGAGATTCCCGAATCAAGTTGAGTGTTGTCAGCCAAGTGTGGTGGAACATATGTGGATGGTTGATGACATCAAACAACGTCACTTTATTATATCATTTATCCCATCTATTTTTCCCACTTTTATATAATTATTGCATTATTTGGTACTTAATTGCTTCAAAGTTGATAAATGCAGTAATTCAGGAGTGTTTTGTGAAGACGAGCTAAAAGGCGCATAATTTGGAGCTAAAACGAAGATATTTGAAGATTGCTAAAATTTCACCAATACGCCGTATCCAACTAAAGAGATACGGCGTATCTGCGCCAAGACTTCACAAGAAAACGCGTTTGACCAATTCCCAATACGACGTATTCACTCTGTCTACATACGCCGTATCCATGAAGATAACTATTTGAAGATACAGTAAATCAAGTAAATTGAGAATGATATCAAAGATTTATTACGAACATAGCGCGCACTCTAAGGAATCCAACCCAATACGCCATATCGACCTTGCTGGATACGGCGTATCGAGTCTTTTTCAGACACTATAAATAGAAGACTTAAAAACGAGTTTTCAGTGTGCAATATCATATTCTTTATACCATACTCACTAAAGATGAATTTTAGAAGAGAAGATCAGCCACCAAGGTCAAGCATTGATCACGAATCCATAGAAGACATCGTGTAATTTTTACTCTCTTAATCGTTTGATTTTTAATTGTTTGATTACGCTTGTATAATTACAATGGTTGTGGGCTAATACCCTCGGGTATTAGCCATCTTAATGAAAGTTCAATGTTTGGTTTGTTTTAAAAATCGATTTCTTAATTTATCGTTGATTGTTTAATTATGTTTATCACCTCATACTTGTTTATGTGTTTGAATATGCGACCTATCATTCAACTGGATCTAGTGATACGAACCAAGTAATCTAGATACCGGGATAGCTCTCCATATCGTGTTTCATATGTCTGGACCAATAGGATCACAAATAACGTTCTGTCTTTGTCTTTGAATTATGAGCTTAGTTGGACCGGTAGGTGACCCGTTTATGTTTCAGCAAGTTAATTGTGACAGGATTAATCGTGTCTAGGTCTTAGGATGATGTCCTGCCTAAGTCTTAAGAATGATATACCGCTTCGAGATAAGTAAATCATTGCACTAAAACAAACAAACCAGCATTGAACCAGATTTAATATGGCTAATACAGTTTTCTATCATTTGGCTTGTACCGCTTTTCTATCTTCTAATCTTCTTCTTTTATGTTTATTGTGTATTGAATTGGTATTTGTTTCCACCAAACCTGTGCCAGTCTCTCAGGCTGAAAACCCCCATATCATTAGACAACGTACATAGCATAGGTTTAACCAGTAAATAGACTAATTAAAATACTGATAGAATATAGGATTAATATTCCACTCTTAGTGTTCGACACCTTACTTACCGCGAACTCCATCTTGACCGAGTACACTGTGCGTTAAAGTGTTGTTTTAGGTTTGTCAGCTAAATATAAATTTAAAACTTGATAATCAAATAATTGACCCTACACAACAGCACATTATGAATCTATTAAAACTTGGGAATCTCTTAAGACTCCAAAGGAGATTCGTCAATTTTTAGGTCTTGCCGGTTACTACCGAAGATTTATTGAAAATTTCTCGAAGAGAATACAACACCCGTAACACAGATAGACATATGTGATTTGCTCACTAACGAATAGAAAAATTGTCTCCCACCCGCGAATAAGCTAAAGAGATAGGACTAGTATAGTAATTTAGGGTATAGGATCTTTTAATTTTCACCAATAGTAAATAAACAACAGCGCTAAGACATGCATACATGACCCGTAACGACGGAAATAGACAGCAAACGCTCGATCACATTCCTTCATTGCGTAAAACCCATGGTTAATGATTAGGAAAGGATAATAAATAAATGTTAAAAAAAATTACGAAACAAATAGATTAAGTCTAAAATACAAGTTGCTAGACACTTTTTCCCGACCGTTACCATGATAAAGACAATTATTTACAACGTCTTGATCATAGATCAAAAACAACAACCTAAGTTGGCATTCCCGTAATGGTCAACTTCCCAATCATAGCCCATACGTTTCAAGCCATGAGATATCTTCACTTTATAAAATACTCTTACATCGTCGATTTGTATCAACTAATATCGAAATCCTTCATGTATTCCCTTCAGTAGTTTGCGAAACGATTATCTCTAAACTTTCCTTCTCTTTTTTGTTGCGATTTTTCTAATTTTTTGATTTTTTTCCTAACACTATACTACGAAACTCGGTGTAGTTTCACCATCTTCACGATCATAATAATTTCGGATAATTCCTTCGATAATTCTCATTCTTCGGACGTACCATTAATTGCGATGGTAGTAAAAATACATGAGTTTTGACTATAATATATATATTCTCATTTACGATGTGCAAATTTCTTCCAATCGTACCAAAATTGACACAAGAATCGGGAAATACAAACTTTACACTTTAAGCAACTAGCAACTATAAAATAAACTTAATCTAACAGGGTAGGCTAAGGTATAAAGGTGTAACGAAACAAATAATTGGTATAGTTCCTAAAGGATTGGCTCTACTGGTTGTTCTAGGGATATCTTACTCTCAAAATGAGAGTAAACAAAAGGTTTATACGGGGGTTAACTAACCAATGTAGTTAGTTAATAAGCAACATGTAAAGGCATTTTGGGTGTAATCCTAAAATTTACCAATTTAAATAAGTTACTCCGTCTAAATCTATAGTTCTCATCATTGCGGTCTCGAGTTATATACCAAGCTAAGTTCTAAAGTCTACAACATCACCAACACACTCATATTTTGTAGAATTTGGGTAAACATTTGGAAACTGATAAGGTTAAATCCTCACAAGATCTAACAAGGGTTATTATGTGCGGGTTATGTATCAAGTAATTCACAAAAGTAATGCTTTGAAAAAAATTAATTTGATGGAGCATAATTTAAGCATTTTAGTGTGAAAAATAGGACAAGTAAACATTCTAATTCCATCCCCCCACTTGAATTATACAACATCCTCATTGTATATATAAAACATTAAATACGGGAATTAAAAAGAATTAGAATGAGAAACTTCCCTGATATTTCTCGGTAGATTCTCCAAGTTGAGTTTATTTGAGCAAGAATTCATGTTGAACAACCGCCTTGAGGTTTCAAAACTCCAACACTTCACGATCTCTAGATTTGTAGATTCTCCACCAATATTCGTCGATATTTCTTTTACGAGGTCCTGTGTAAAATATAGGAAAAACATGCATTCCTATCTTGGTATCTACGGTTAATTTAAACTAAACTAAACAAACTGTACAGGAGATCGATACGCTGTATCCATAAACTGGAATACGCCTTTATGTGAGAAACCTAAAAAAGTATCTAAAAACGGGTCATTCTATTGTATTACGCCGTATCATGTGCATGAATCGCTGTATTGACATTACTACAATAATGTTTTTAAAGTGCAAAAAAACCAAAGAACTGATAACCGTCTAGACAATCAATACGACCGTATGGTATGGAGCGGATACCCGTATTGATGTCTGGGGAGACATGACTCGATTATAATAAAATAAAATCAGGTTGTCTCCCCGGAAGCACTTGTTTACACAAAGTCTTTAAGTTAGCACTTTTCCTTCATCTTTTCATTCACCATTCATCTCATGCACCTAATGTGCCTGTCGTGTGAGAGCTAAAAACATCTTCCCATCTTTCATTTCGAATGGTAATCGAATCCCTAAGTTCAATACTCCTTTGTAGAACCCCTTAAGCTTTTGGTAAGGATGTGAGATTCCATTCATCTTATCTTCTTCACTTACCTTCAGTAATGGTGGGATCTTGTTGCATTGTTCATTAGTGTGGAGTATGGTGTTTAAACCTCGGATGTGATCGTACCATTTGGTAAGTTACTTCATCATCACCATTGTAAATGGTAATTATGCCTTCGAACCATTTTGTTTTAATCCCAACTTCTCTCAAAAATGGTTCGCCAAAAATAACATCGCCCATTCCTTCATCACGATATGCATCTATATTTTCTAGAACTAAAAAATCCGTCACAACAGAAAAGGTTCCAACAAAAATAGGCACATTCGTTAAAGCAACTACAACATTATTTCCTTTGTACACCATCTTATCTTTCATTATAGAATTATGAAACTTTTTGGATATCACATTGACATACAATAATGGGAAAAAGTTAGCGTGCGTAAATTCAAATCCTATCATGCAAGAAAACTTTAAGTTGTGAGCACAATCTATATGGATCTTCTTATCATAGTCACAATAATTAGGGTAATCATTAATTCCAGCATCAAGTTCATCATCCCTAGTTCTAAATTCCTCAATTACCTCACCTTCCTCAGTGGTGGACATCAAATCATCTTCTTGATTTCTCCTCATTTAATTCGATGTAATCCTCAAATAAAGGATCTAATGATGTATTTAACACCAAAGTCTCTCCCATTAGCCTAGCTTCTAAATCAAGTTCCATTCTTTCTCTCAAACTTAACATGTAGACCCTCTTAATTAAACTACTAGCGGGTTTAACACTTGTGAAAACAATCCTTTCTTCCCCGACCCTTAAAGTAATCTTTCTTTTGTAAACATCAATCTTAGCACGGGTGGTAGACAATAATGGTCTTCCAAAGATCAAGAGCACTTTGATATCCTCGGGCATATCTAGAATTATAAAGTCTACGAGGAAAGTAAATTTACCAATACCTACTAGAACATTTTCAGCTATTTCTTTTGGATATTTTACAGTCCTATCTGCTAATTCAACTGTTAACTTAGTGTGAGCTAATTCGCCTATTCCTAAGTTAAGGTAGGTCGAGAGAGGCATAACACTAACGCTAGCTCCTAAGTCAACAAGGGCATTATCAAAGCATACATTATTAATAAAGCAATGTAAAGTGAAACTCCCTAGGTCTTTCTCCTTTCTAGGTTTGGAATTATTGATATGTGAAGCTTCAGAGTAAGCTTCCGAGAACTGTGGTCCATATGATCCCTTCTTTTCTTCACAGCAGTACCCATTCAAACGATTTGGAAGCAGAATCGTCGTTTGTCTTATCTCGTACATCAGCGTACGGTTCTGTCCAGTTGATACGGCGTATTGGGAAGATCCAATATGACGTATCGGGTATGATTCAGCTTCAATAGTAGTTGAAATCGACTTGACTTGATCTCTTGGGTTTGATTCAGTAGAGCTAGGTGGACTTCCAAATCCTCTTTCCTGTAGTACCTTGCTCATTTACTCGATTTAAATTTCCAAAGTTTTAATAGATGCTCCTTGGTTTCGAATGGCAGCATCCGTTGAAGCTCGGATTTCTTTAATCAAATTGGAGTTTTCTTCGTGTCTCTTTGGTGATTCACTCATGAATTTGCTCAGGGTATCTTCCATAGATTGCCTTCGTTCTTGGTACGAAGGATTCACATTGTTCCTTTGATAGAATCCTGGAGCTGCTGCTCTATATCCCCCTCCTTAAAAAGGTCTACCAAATTGCGTGTAGTAAGCTTCTTCTAGGGTTTTCCCTTCTTCTTTGAGTGGGCAATCTTTGGTGTAATGGGGTCCTTTGCATTGTTCGCATCCAACTTGAGCAACATAGACTTTTTCATTCACTTTCTTGATCTCTCTTCCAAGATTATTGAGTTGTGCTTGTATAGCTGCCAATCCGTCAGAAGTTTCAGTACTTCTTGACCTAGATGTTCCATTGTGCCATTTCTGAGAGTATTCAGCCATTTCTTGGATGGCTACTTTTGCATCAGCAACAGTCTTTGATGGTATTGCACCTCTTGAGTCAAGAATTTGTCGAGTAGGAATCCCCAATCCATTATAGAACAAGATTACCTCCTGCATCTCCGTTAAATAGTGTTGAGGACACTTCATCAAGAGTTCTTTAAATCGCTCCCATGCTTGGTAAAGGTTTTCATCTGGTTCTTGCTGAAAGTTGTTGATTTCCTCCATCTTCTTTGCAGTTCGAGCAGGTGGGCAATATTTGTTTAGAAATTTTATTTTAAGACCATCCCAAGTTGTGATTGAACCAGTTGGTTCGTTTCTTAGCCAACGGCTTGCGGCTCCAGTTAAGGACATAAGGAATGCTCTAAGCATCACTTGGTCTATAGTAATATTTGGAATGTGGAATAGATCGACGATCTCAAGAACTTTCTCAATGTGTTCGTTCGCATCTTCATGATCCGAACCGCTGAAGGTGTTGGTACGTAGTTCCTTGAGAAATTGGCCCTTTAGTTCAAAGTTATCCTTGTCTTCAATTTTGGGCCTAGCAACCCCCGATCCATAGTCAGCTCGGGTCTTGCTCATGTATTGCTCCATAGTTTCCGCCATTGTTTCCGCAACTTCTTCCTCCGAGTATTCTTGGTCAGAAAATAAATTGAAATCAGGCGATCTCAATTCGTCAAGACTTAGTGTCTTGAAGTGCTTCCTAGATGATCGAAATTCTCGTTTCGGATCCTTGAAAGGTGTGAATAGTTCGTTCGTTGAACTCCTTGTCATGCACTACCTGAAACAAGGGATAAACAATCAGTAGGATAGGCTCTTTAGGATAGAAAAAATTTTAGCACGGAAATCAAATATGAAAACTAAGATTCTGATTCTGTTTCAGATGATCGATACGCCGTATTCAATAGAAGTGAATACGCCGTATTAATCAGTTGAATGAATATGTTGTATTGGACAGAAAGTTGGATACGCCGTATCCAATGGAAGTGGATACGCCGTATCGAGTTATCGACCAGAACAATGTATTAGGAAAACAATTAAATTAAACACACAAATATACAAGCAAACAATTAAACTAACAAATATACAAAAATATACAAAATATACAAGAGTATACACTAATCTAATTTACACAACTCCTAGGGTTAGATCTAATGTTAAAAACCAAAATATAAAATAAAAATCAAGATTAATTTTCACTCTCCGGCAATGGCGCCAAAAACTTAATGTGTCATTGTGTGGTGTATATTTTTATGATTCAAGTTTTAAATTTATATTTTGCCGACTTAACCAAAAACAACACTTTAACGGGCAGTGTACCCGGTCGGTGGTAGATTCATGGTAAGTAGGGTGTCGAACACTTGAAGCGAGGTTAAATCTCTCAATTTATTAATATTTTGGTTTACTAATCTAAGTTAATTATAATCTAAGTCAAACCTATGCTAATCCTATGTTAGTTCTAATCCTAATTCTAACAGGTAAAAGGGGAGTTTCAGCCTAAGAGACTGGCACGGGTTTGGTGGTGACTACAATCAATTCAAGACACTTTAACCTACGCAAGCAAATTAACAGAAGATAAAAGAGCGGTCAAGCCTTATGATAGAAAATTGTATTAGCCATCATTAATCCGATTAGAAGGTTGGTTTGTTTATTCAGTGCAATGATTACTTATCTCGATGAGGCATATCATTCTTAGACTTAGGCGGGACTTCATCCTAAGACCTAGACACATTAATTCTGTCACAATTAAAGCATCCGCATAAAGCATCCTTATATATTGATTATAATTCATCTAGAGGACGACACCGTGTATGTCGAACGAACCCTAGCTCATAGAGACTTTACCCACTTACTGCTTAACGGTAACTTGTGTTAGGTGGTAGTCCACAATCCAAACTATACCAATGATCAGAACGTTATTAGTTAGTACTAAGCCACTACCTTCTACGGTACAACCAGTTCAATCGAGGCAAGCAGGACGTTATTAGTGATCCTATTTGTTCCACCTAAACGCATTACTATATGGAGAGCTATCCCGGACTCTTAGCCTACGCCCAAACAACACCGAAGTTGCAGCGCTTTAAATATGTAGGACTAGACCCAGTTGAATGATAGGTCGCATACTTAAGCATGTAAACAAGTATCATGTGATAAACATAATCAATAAATCAATGATAAATTAAGCAATCGAGATATAAACAAAACCAAACATTCAGATCTTTATAATAATGGCTAATACCCGAAGGTATTAGCCTTCAAACATCATAATTAATACAAGAGTAATGGCTTAGCCAAGGTAAACTAACCGAGTTAACGAATGATACCAAAAACTGAACGATTACAAAAGTATAAGAAATTACACGTTGTCTCCTATGGATTGGAATGCGTTGCGAGACCTCTTCTGCTCTTTTTCTCCTCTGAAAATCGACTTTTGTGGTTTAGGTATCGAGAATATGATTTAGCACACTTAAAACTCGTTTTTGAGTTTT
>BQNB010019794.1:0-30593 GCA_026074375.1 Tanacetum coccineum | reverse complement strand
AACTCCTTCAAGGAATGTTTATGCTTGGACTAAAACCAATGTCATTCTATGATTCAAATGTAAAATATGGTTTCGGGTACGAAAATCCATATAGTCTCAAGAAAGCAATTTCTCAGAATCCAAAATCATATGATGGTTCTTGCTTTGATGATTCGAAAATTCATGTGAATATTAAAGATACTGAGGACATTCTTGATGATGCAACCAAGAGTCAACTAAAAATGAAAAACAAATTAAAAGATCCAATTGCTATTGAGGAAAAACAAAATGTTTGTACAATTGATTGCAAAAAGTTAAATGCTCTTTACGAAAAATTTGTTCCACAAAAGAAATTTTCAACTGAACAAAAATATTTCTCATTGTATTTTATATCTTTTGAAAATCCTTCAAATGCAAGTTCACCATCTTCACCTTCTGAGACAAAACTAACCGTGGCACCAATGCCTAGTGCAAATCCAATGAAACTGGATTTGAATAAAATGGAAAATGATTTTAAAACATTGTTTGCATTATTACAAACAAATTCTAAACGTGAAAGCATTTTCTATACTTCTCCAGAAGAAATACGGTTAACCAAATTTTGTCAACAAGAAGTGAAACCAATTCTTCATAAGTTGCATTTGAATTTTGAAATCTTTTAAAAACGATTTTTAAAAGATATGAAAGAGATGAAATATGTTTTTAAATCAACAGAAAATGATCTTAGTGAAACATGAAAACAAAATAAACTTTTGAAAGATCAACTCTTGGAAGCAAAACTCAAGCATGAAATCGAATGTTGTGTGTTGTTGAGTCATGAGTGTGTCAATAATAATGTGCAAGATGAAGTTGAGAAAATTCAGAGGAATTCCATTGAAATTCAAGAGGGTATGCAAAAAAGAATAAATATTCTTGAAAACGATGTTCAAAGATGTCAAAAACAAAGTCTTGATTTTGAATTACAGTTACAACATGAAAAACAAAGACAAAAATATGAATCTTCTTTGAAAAGCGTTTGCGAAACCTCTTGGATATAAAAGATGGAAAAGCTTGAGAGTGAGAACGTGTCTTTGGAATTTCAAGTACATTCTTTGACAAAGGAACGAGAAAATATCAAATCAGAATATCAAAAACTTTTTGATTCAATCCAAAAGACACGAATTCAAACTCAAGGGGAAATCAATGAATTGATTGAGAATGTTAATCAAAAGACCTATGCATATGCAGAAGTACGTGCACAGAATCAAGATCTTTTTATAACAATATCTGAGTTAAAAGCTAAACTAAAAAATGTTGAAAAAGGTAAGTCTGTAAACACTAAGTTTGACAAAACCAATGTTTCTAATCAACTTCTTTGTGTTACACCGCTAAATAAACAAGTTTCTCAAAAGAAAACTGTTGCTCCTAAAAGAGAAGAGAAACATGTTTCGTCAAAAACAGTCACTTTACAGACTTCACCTAACAAAAAGAAAGATGTTGAAACAAACAAAAATGTCATAGCACCGGGAATGTACAAATTCAAGATTCCAAAGACACGGGAAACAATTACAAACAAACCTAAGAGTGTTTTACCTTCTACATGACTGGAAGCTGCTTCTAGTGTTAGAAGACCATCGAATAGAGATTCGCCATTCAACATTAGTGTCTTATCCAACACTAAGAATTCATTAGAGAAAGTAAAAGTTTCTGTTAGGACAAATAAAAAGACATATGTTGCATCTAAGAATGTTGTTTCAAACAAAAAGATTGTAACTAATGCTGATGTTAAAAACGCTCTTAAAGCGAAGGATGTATTGTGTGTTTCTTGTACTAAAATGTGCTTATCCTGTGTCATGATAAATGTCTTGCGAATTATAAATTGAATGTGCATTCGGAAGTTAGAAGAGCCTTATTCAATACCTCTATAATAGTAAAATCTAAGTTTGAAGATACTACTTTCGTAGTTTCAAAGACTAGGTTCTCTGTTAAGACTACACAATCTAAGTCTTTAGATACGACTTCTGTAGTTTCCAAAACTAAGATTGTTGCAGTTACTCCTTTAAGTGCCAAGAATAAGGTCTCTAGTGCTTTTAAGACAATTACAGACATTTTACGAGACGAAACACTTAGCAAATACATGAAGAATACAATCCGAACCAGTCGAATGTGGCAAAAGTGGTACGAATTACAACCAAATGTTGGTTGGTCACCTATTAAGACGACTCCAACTATTGTTAATAGTAGGAAAACTGTTAATACATTGGTTCCCGTTAAAAAAATGGGTAGCCAAAATGACCACTTGTCTATATGTGGTTTCTTCATGTGTTGCAGGTAGTATAAATCGTTCTGTAGATTGTTGATATTGGATGCTCAAAGCATATGACTGTGATCATTTACTAATGAAAAATTTCATTGAGAAATTCATGGGCACAGTCCGCTTTAGAAACTACCACTTTGCAGCAATCACAGGCTATGACGATTATGTACAAGGCAGCATCACTGTTTGTCATGTATATTATGTTGAAGGCCTATGACACAATCTCTTCAGTGTATGACAATTATGTGACGGTGATCTAGAAGTTGCTTTTCGCTCAAAAACATAATATGTGCGAAATCTGAAAGGAGATGATCTGCTTACAGGAGCTCGTGAATCCAATTTGTGTACTATCTCCATTTCCGATATGGCTGCTTCTTCACTTGTTTGTCTTATGTCCAAAGCCACTTTGACAAAGTCATGGTTATGGCACTGCAGACTCTCACATCTTAATTTCAGTACCATAAACGATCTTACCAAACATGACCTGGTTGATGGTCTTTCGAAATTCAATCACGCTAAAGTGGACCTATGTTTTCAATGTAAGTTAGAATTGCTTCATATGGATTTATGCGAACCAGTGAAGGTAGCATCGATCAACGGAAAGAAGTATATTCTTGTGATTGTTGATGATTATTCTCGGTTGACATGGGTATATTTTCTTCACACAAAAGATGAGACTCCAGAGATCATAAAGAATTTCATTGCTCGAGTTCAGTTGAATTACAATGCCAAAGTTCACAAGATCCGAACTGACAATGGCACTGAATTCAAAAACGCAACTCTTAAGGCTCATTATGAAAAGTTAGGCATCATGCAACAATTTTTGATTGCTCAAATGCCTCAACAAAATGGTGTTGTTGAAAGACACAATCGTACTCTTGTCGAGGTTGCACGCACAATGCTTGTCTTTTCATGATTACTAGAATTTCTTTGAGCCGAGGCAGTTTCCATCGCTTGCTTTACTCAAAAGCGATCAATAATTCATACAAGGCACAACAAAACACCATATGAATTGCTAAATGGCAGCAAAACCAAATGTGGAGTACTTTTATGTGTTTGGTTCATTGTGTTATCTAACAAATAACCGAGATGACCTTGGAAAGATGAAACCTAAAGCAGACATTGGTATCTTTATTGGATATTCGGAAACATCCAGAGGGTTTCAAATATATAATCGACGCACCAAAAAGATTATGGAAACCATCCATGTCAAGTTTGATGAGCTTACAACTATGGCTTCTGAACATGACAGTTTAGAACCCGCTTCACAACGATTCATTAATGATGATTCATCAGTCGAATCCATGAATACTTCATCTAAAGAAGATTTGGATAATTTGTTCAGACCAATTATGAAGTATACTTTGAGAAGAGGTCTTCCGAAATGTCCATCAATTCCGCTGCACAACAAGTCACAATCATGAAGACTCACCTTCTACATCTTCAATTATCGTTGAAGACCACGAGGTTCCTCCCACTGTAACTACATCTGATGAACAAACTTCTCCAATATCCATGAACAAGGTTGATAAATTAAATCAAGAAGACTCTACAGATTTTGATGGTAATACAGTATTTGTTCCATATTATGCTCCAAACTTTAAAAAAGCCGAGTCATCAACAACAGCTCTAGACCCATTAAACATGCATGAGTTCCACCAAGTACAACCCTCAACACATATCTGTATAAAATCTCATCCTTTAGAACAAGTAATTGGTGACCCATCCAAACCTATGATGACACGAAATAGACTTCAGACTGATTCTGAATTATGCATGTATGCATTAACCGTCAGCACCCTTGAACCAAAGAACATTAAAGAAGCCATGTCAGATCACAGCTGGATAGAATCAATGCAAGATGAGCTGCATCAATTCAAGAGACTAGACGTATGGGAATTAGTTCCTAGACCAGATGGAAAGAATATAATTGCTGTCAAATGGCTCTGAAGAATAAAAGTGATGCAAAAAATATTGTTATTCGAAACAAATCTAGTCTTGTTGCAAAGGGTTACAAGCAGGAAGAAGGCATTGACTTTAAAGAATCATTCACTCCTGTTGCTCGTCTTGAAGCCGTCAGGATGTTCGTTGCATATGCTGCACATAAAAACTTTACAATCTTTCAGATAGATGTTAAGACTTCATTTTCAAATGGGTCATTGAAAGAGGAAGTTTATGTTATCCAACCTGATAGATTTGTTGATCCAGACTTTCCAGACCATGTTTACAGGTTGAAGAAAGTTCAATACGGTCTCAAACAAGCTCCATGAACATGGTATGACAAATTGTCTTCAATCCTGATTGAACACCATTTTACTAAAGGTATTGTTGACCCGACTTTATTCACAAGATGTCACGGGGGAGACATATTACTTGTTCAAGTATATGTCAATGACATTATTTTTAGGTTTACAAATCCAGATTTTTCTAAAACGATTTACAAATCTTATGAAAAATAACTTTGAAATGTCTATGATGGGTGAACTAAAGTTCTTTCTTAGACTTCAAGTTCATCAATCACCCCGTGGCATATTCATTAGTCGGTCACAATACGCAAGTGAGCTTTTAAAGAAACATGGTATGGATGAATGTGTCTCCATGAGCACACATATGGCCACTAAGAGACTGGATGCTGATTTACAAGGCACTCATACTAATCAAACGACTTATCATCGAATGATTGGAGGGCTAATGTATCTAACAGTTAGTCAACCAGATATTGCTTTTGCCACCTTTTTTGTGCTTGATATCAAGCACGTCCTACGGTCAAACACCTTAAAGATGTTAAGAGGGTCTTTTGGTACCTAAGACAGTCCTATAACATAGGCCTATGGTATCTGAAGGATTTCAAATGTGAACAAATTGTGAATTCGAGTTCTAAAAAGCAAGAATGTATTGCGATGTCTACAGCTAAAGCTGAATATGTGTCATTGTCTACGTGTTGTGCAC
This sequence comes from Tanacetum coccineum, assembly GCA_026074375.1. Classification (NCBI taxonomy): domain Eukaryota; kingdom Viridiplantae; phylum Streptophyta; class Magnoliopsida; order Asterales; family Asteraceae; genus Tanacetum; species Tanacetum coccineum. The sequence goes on along the minus strand of BQNB010019794.1, from coordinate 25,369 downwards.
AAGTCATTTGGATGCGAACACAACTACTAGACTATGGATACAGGTACAACAAAATACTGATGTATTACAATTCAAAGAGCGCCATCGCTATCTCATGCAATCCGGTTCAGCATTCGCGTACAAAACACATAAACATCCAGTATCATTTTATAAAAGAACACGTTGAAAAGGGAACGGTGGAATTATACTTTGTCGGAACTGAATACCAACTTGCGGATCTATTTACTAAAGCTCTTCCCAAAGAACGCTTTGAGTACTTAGTTCATCGTATTGGTATGAGATGTATGACTCCAACACAGTTGGAAAGTCTGGCAAAGTTATCTTCTTGAAAAAGATCATACATCAAACTTGTAAATAAATTTTTCAAAAACAAAATATAAAATTCAAAAATATAAAAACACAAAAAGATGTACTTTATGTTTTCAAAAACAAAAATCAAATACAAAATTAAAAAATATAAAAACACAAAAACATAATTTAAACAAAAACACATGACTTCTTATTTAAATCAGATGCATGATTGGATATTTTCTTCATAATTTCTTAAAATGCCAATACGGGATCATGATCTGAGGGGGAGTTATTTTGACAAACAAATTTGTTCTCATTGTCAAAACATGTGTTTTTGTAAATCCCATTCACATACAATCACCTGAATTCTAATTGAAAAATTCACAACTCTTTCAAAATCCAATAAAAACAATCATCTCTCGAATATTGGATAGTTTTTAATTAAATGGTATATTTTCGAGGGGGGGTTTTCATTTCTTTGTGAAAGGACGGCCTTTGAAAAAGAAAAAATTCCAACGAACTAACTGTGCAAAGGGATCATACTCCAAAGGGGAGTTTTTGCAATTTTTGTTAAATAAAATTAGGTATCAAAAACTACAAGGGCCAAATCTGTTATTTTTTAAATAAAATTTCAGAAGAAAAAACTCCAAGGACTAAAAGTGTCATTTTCCAAACTTCTAAATTCGGACGGTATAAATAGAAAATTTAATTTAATTTCCTATTTTTTTTTCTTATTCCGAATTTGTTATCGAAAAAGAAGAGAAACCTAAGATCGTGATTTTGAGTTCATAACAACGCCCACAACTTCTTTTTCTTCTCAAATGTAAGTGCTTTTAAGGATTACAGGTTTGGGAAAGTATTTTTGTGATGATCTTGAGATCGAAATTAATTTCGATATTAATTAGGATTTCCGAAATTGGGGTTTTTGAAAGTTAATGATAGAATAAGGCTTATAAGGCGATTGTAACATATACGCTCAAAACATGATTAATTCAATATAATCAAGTAGTGTTCTCGAGATCTTTTCTTATATGCCTTAAGCATTAAAAATCACTAGCATGCTTCATGCACTTTATATCTTGAAATAAATTCTTAACATATCATGAGGTCTATTCGTATATCTTTTAGACGCATATTAATTATTTATCACATTGCCAGACTTATTAAGTGTATAATTATTATATATGTATTTAATACTCGATCAATGTGTATAATAATATAAGTGTATATTTATTATGTATATTAATATTCCAACAGTAGAATACTAACGGCCGTTGATTAGTTTGTTTATGAATAATTAACTATAAGGCTTTTTAATTAATGTGTAATCAAAATTAATTATACATAAATATTAGAAAAGTCAAAAAGTCAACACCGAAGGTGTGTTGTGTTACTTTGGGGCCGACCATATGAAAGGAAAAGGAGAGGGATCAAAAGTGTCAAGATTATGTAGCTTTTTCCCAAAGCTATGTAACCCTAATCCTAACACTATAAATAGAGGATCCCTAAACCTCATTGAAAATTCAATCCTTCTCTTCTTCTGCTTGTAGGTGACGAAAACAAACACCCCTTATAAGGGAGTTTGGTTTTCGACTACTTGTTGTATTCTTCGTACGTTGGTTCGTGGAACTAGCATTCGGGTGATATTGGTAGACGTGTAGTGTGGATACACGTAAAGGTTGTTTATTTTAGCAACTAGAAGAAGTTTGATATTAGCACGGGTTTAATACACGTGCGTATTCTCAAGAAGCTCCGGTTTTTGATTTAGCTTGTTTTGCTAAAAGGTACGCTTTCGGTTTATTATTTATGTTAATTATAATTGTTATATGAGATTAATTCCGCTGCGTAGCTCGTATAATATTAATGTAATATTATGTTATTTTAGATAACGATTTCCAACACTGGTATCAGAGCCAAATCATATAGCTTTGTAATTACATAAAAAACATGTAAAAAGTGCATATTTTGTGTAAATTTCTTGTCTTTTATGTGAAATTTGATTTAGAAAATTATTTAGTGAAATATTTTTTGCCTAATTAATCACATAAAATATGGAAATAAAATATGCTACATATTTTATGAATATTATTTTTCTTTTATGTGAAGTCTTATTTAGGAAATTATTTAGTAAAATATATTTACTCTGAATATCACATAAAATATGGAAATATGAATATTTTTTTGCCTTTTTATGTGTCCTAAATAACATATAAAATAAGGAAACAAAATATGTGAATGGTTTACATTATTTACGATATATATTGTTGCTTATTTATCAAGTAATAAATTGTCAACCATGGGTTACATGCATGTAAACCATGGTTATTAAGCTTAATATATATGGTATGCATGAAATCTTTGCTACGTGATTTAATTGTTTAATTGCAAAAGCTGAGAAGACTTTTGTTGATTTCTTGTTTAATTACGTGCATTGATTGTGTTTAGTATGATTAATTGTTTGAATTGGTTTTGCTAGTTTATATATATGTGGCGTTGTTATATATATTTATGCAAAAATGATTTTCAAAAATTAATATGGACTAAAAGCCAAGGATTAAAATGCTTATTGTATGTATATTGATATGTACACTTTGCTAAATCATGGGCTATATACGTAAACTTGTTAAATTTCTTGCAAACGTTCTATAACGCATGGGTTTAGTGGTTTTCGCAAGGAAACTCGCGACGGAACAACGCAAGAATAAACAATTTTACATAAATGTTTTAAACAATATTTTAAGTATATCGTAATCGTTACTAGGGTTCGATTATTTCCCGTTAGGAATTAACGTTATCCGTAGTAAGATCACTTATACATGGAAATATTATAAACATGGTAACCCTAATTTTATAAATGGCATGTGGTTTATAAAATTATGGGATTTCTATTTATAGAAGGTTTTAAAATGAAAATGGAAATGTTTTAAAAATTACTAGTGTTATAAGGTTGTATGCATGCTTCCTTATACACAATTTTGGTAACACTTGATTTATCAAATATATACCCTAAAATTAAGTCATTTGCCATCCAAGTATGAAATCACTTGAGTTTGTTTTTTACTCTAAGACAGTCTTAGGTGAATTGCAAAACAAGGTAATACAACAATCGTATGGTCAGACCTGAGACTGTATAATTACTGATTTTGTATTGGACGACTTATATCGAGTATGGTTGTTCAGAACTTCGACCCGAGGCATAAGATGGGGTTAAACATGCTACTTGACATTGTAATTCTGGATTATGATGCCTTGTGCCCCATAAAGGCTAAGAGTTGCACATGTTGGCAATTATCTCCCGCATATTACCTTTTGAGTTTACCATTTCTAGTAGATCAACTACATTAATGGTAGAACGTCAAGTTGGATCTTAGACCCTTGTAAAATTAATTGTTTATTTATATAAACATGGGTAGTTAATTTTTAAGGGATGAATTATCGAAAATACTAAAAATGAACTTTGCAAGTTCTTTTAATGTATTAATGCAACGATACCGTAAACAAAAGTTTGTTCTTACTTATGGAAGACAAACTGTGTCTAATTTTCCTAAGGAAAAGAAAGACTATTTCCTATACTTTTTTACTTATGGAAAAAAGTTATAATAGGAATGGCAGAATTATCCTAAATTCTATTCAAACTCATACCAAACTTACATGTTATGTAAATTGGACTTCTTATTCTTTCAAGATTGCTTCAATATCCTTATTTGGTTTTGAAATCTTTGAATCATAATAAGAAACTTAGATAACTAGAGAACCTGTGTCTATAGCAATCAAGATTAAAAATATCTTGTTGTAAACAAGACATATTTATGAGGTTTGATTGAAAGACGGAAATGTCACCACAATACTGGAAAGGCAATAACTAGAGATCTCGTGTCTATAGATGTTTCCATAAAACCAATAAGAGACGCTACACACCCTTGGTGTAAAGAGCAGATAAAGGAGGAATTACATGCCAATTTTCCAAGTTAATAAAATAGCTGAGATAGCTAGAACTTGAACACACTTCCTTGAATATCTAAGCACATTAGCAATAATTAGTAGACATTCAATAAATGGAAAGATAAAATGCAAATTACTTTCACTAGTGAAGAAACACTCACAATGTTATCAGATTGAGTGGGAGTAATGCATTTTATAATCGAAAATGACGAACTTGAAATGTTGTCAAATTCAGTGGGAGTTATGAGTTGTTTCCTCATAAGCATCCTACTTTATTTCTGGCTTGGCTTGAAATAATAAATCACTTTCCAAGTTCATTTAGTAAGAATCACAGTATAATATCTTTGATAACTTGGTGCCTTAGAGATGTCGCTTCCGTTTAATGTTATCTTTGATAGTTATGCACGATTCCTTATTAATGGATGGAGTTCTATATACATAGCTCTAGCGTGCCATGCCTATATTGTCGATACAAACAAACTAACTAGTGTGGTGTTGTTTTTTGCAAAGAAGTTGTACCCTACGCAAGTGGGAGAAATCTTTATTGTGTGCAAGGAACAACTTAGAACAATATGACTAATGGTTTCTTGACTGTAAAGTAAGAAAACTATTACTCTACTAGGACTCCTACACATTTAATGTATGTAGCCCTATTAAGAGAATATGTCAAGATAAAAAGGTAAGCTACATGATTATGTTTTCTTCGAAATCATAAACATGGAGTATGAAATTAACTTAAAATTACTATTGAGGCCATGTGTCGGCACTCATTTTACCTTAGTTTAACAATTGTTATGTCTTCTTGTTAAGACATGTACATTAAGTCCTTTACTTGTGAAAAGACTTGTAACGTAAAGTAAAAGGTTAACTTGTTATGTTGTCAAGATTAAGACATGTACATAAAGTCATTGACTTGGTCAAAGACTTATAACGAATAGTAATATATTAGAAGTTTATGTCTACTTGTTAGTACATACACATTAAGTCATTGACTTGATCAAAGACTTATAAGAGGATGCAATTTAAATCCTAAAAGAGATCAAGGTTAGATACTTGAGTATGTCATGGATATACCCAATGAGACTCCTACCTAGAAGGTTAATTAAGACATTATTCTAGTAATAATATGAGATGAATCTCATTGTGTCTTGATTGAAGTTCTAAATTTGGTAAAAATCTCTTGTAGATTATTATTGATAAATGCCTAGAACTATTAAGTGTATTTTGGTGGATACCCAAAGGAAACGATGGGATACCATTTCTACAACCCACACGAGAACAAAGTTTCTGTTACTCGTCATGCTGAGATATTTAAGAATAGGATCAAATATACAAGAAGTGAGTAGGAGTTTTTCTAAAAGAGAGTGGGAGTTTTGTAGGTCTTGAATTAATTCAAAAAGAAGATACAAAACCTTCTAAACGCACTAGTGAATGTCATAATACTTAGGCTAAACATGAAAATGTTAAACCTTAGAATGATGTTACTCACATTCATAGATCCGCAATGATACCTCATGATATAGATCCGCAATGATACCTCATGATATGGTTCTATATCAATGGTGAGGATTATAAGTTAGAGGATCACCATGAACCTACTAACCATAGGAGATGCATTATTAGATCTTGGATTTAATGAATGACTCAAAACTATGAATGAATAGATGATGTCCAAAAGAAGATAATCATATTCTTGGATTTGTTTTATCTTTAACCTATCGGTTTGATGATGAGGTTTGAATGAGTTTCCTTTTAAAGAAACTCATAAAGACTATATTTTGTATAGATATTTATTGCACGTCAAATGACATAAGTGTTTACTTGTATTCAAGTAATTGACTATGATTAAAACTTCCTTATTTCAAACTTTAAATATATAAAGATAATTTGATTGTCATACTTGTTTCCTTGGAAAGAAATATGAAAAAATAGGATTTCAAGAACTCTTTATTAAATGATTGCCTAGCGAGGACAATATGTAATCATATGATGTTTTTATGAATCCAATAAAATCTTTATGAGCGTACAAAAATGATAGAATCCAAGTATGGATTAAAAGCATGCATCTAATGAGCATAATCTTAAGTTTAATTGTTAAATAAATCACTTGTTGGATTTGATTTTTAATTATAAATAAAATAGCTCATGAGTACATCAGAAAGCTAGTGAGAGTGTTAGGTCTCGATTTATCTTGAATCACACGATTTAGGAAGGTTTTGAATAGAGAGAATTAAGAGAGGAAGGCAAGACTTTCATAATTTTCCAAATTTTATAAAAAAGAGAAATGGGAGAGAAAGTGAGTTTGTTACAAGCCTTAACCACCTAATGTTGATTAGGTGGGTATTATAGGAGAGGGAGGTTAGCTTTCCTTCTTTTATTTTCCTAATTTTGCAATCTAGTCCCTATTCTTTGGATAATATGCTATTTTTCACCTTTTAGCATATTTCTCCTTATTACAAACTACTTTCTACTTTGTAAAATAAAGACTAAACAATAATAATAAATAAAACCACTTAAAGTATCATAATAGACACTTTTATGATCCTAACAATCTCCCCCTAAGGGTCGATTATTCTGGGCATTCCCTTCTTGATCCTAGTGGTCTTCCGTTCACATACATCTCCTAGCGTCTCATCTGATCACGATGCTTCAACCGTTCTTCAATCTCTTCCTCAAACAGGTGTAGGTATTCAACATCTTCTTTACTGAGACTTGGAGTCCCATAACCATGCTTTACATTGTTATTATAACTTTTCAACCCTTCCAAGACTCTTTTTAATGTAGCATCATGGAACTTATGAATCTCTTGATGTCTCTTCACTCACTTTTCTTTCTTGTTGTTCTTGTATATAATGCCATATACTAGTTCAGAGACGATGGAGAACATCTTATACTTCTTAATACCTGGGAAAGTAATTGTTGGTGCAGTAAGATTAACCTTCTGTTAATAGCTTTCCACACCTAGCTGGAAATCATGTACTCTTTCCCAGATCACTGTACTCCTGATGAAGACTGACAATGACCACAACAGTCCAGTCTCAATGTAATCATCTACCTTGCCGTTAACAATCAGCAGATACATATCCTTAATATCATTCTTGTTGAGGTTCTTGTAATCTGGCTAAGTGATTGATACTATGCTACCATTTTCTCTTCTTAGAATAATCTCTGTTATGAACTTGTGCTCATGTCCTAATTCACCATAAGTCTTGATGATTTGAACAATCTTTGAATTTGAGTAGATTTCTTCTTTTGGCTTTCCAAGTTCTTTTTGTCTCTTGATGTAGAAGATATTTGCATGTGGATTCTTCCAATGTTCGACATTGTATCGAGCATAAGGATTAAACTTCTTCACACATTTATCTACCCATCTGGAAGTTCTTTCTTCAATATCATCATCAGGAAAGATAACTGCAGGGAACTTGTATAGAGACAACACAATCTTCTCAGGTCTTGAGTTTCCTTTCTTTAGGTACAATAGATCTTTATTAACCAGAGATAGTGCGGGAGCTTTGGGATCTCTTTGGCAGCTTTAAACGACTAGAGTAGGCTTTTATGGATACGGTAAGACTAAAATTTCTTTCATGTTTCCCCACACAATATCATTCTTCAAGAAGCTTTGCATCTGATCAATGTGGTATTGATGCTCATCTCCTAAAGTGCATCGTTGTCTCAACATCTCATCAAAAATTTGCGCAATTTTGCCTCATCAATTATATGTGACATTTCTTCAACAAGTTCTTGTGACACTTTCTCAGTTAGAAGATCATCATCATATGTGGCATAAGAATCTGTCCAAAAATCAAAGTCATCTAATTGTTCTTAATTACTTGACGTTGATGGACCTGGTTCACTTTTATTGACTTGACCAGATGATGATTCTCCAAACACATAGGTTCCATGCTCAAATGTCTTCTGCCTTTTAGCACTATTCTCCCCCTCATGATGAGCATCATCATGAGGATCGTCCTGATCTCTTGGGAGAATGACAGAAGTTCTACAAGGAGTATTGGACACATGAAGTCTTTTGAACTTGAACTTGAGTGCGAGCCAAATTGGTAAATTATCCTGTTGCAGCTGATGATTGTCTATCCTGGTCAGATATAATTGATATTGCTGTTCTCGTGTAGAAGCTTGGCTGGCTTGAGTTGGATGAACATGCAAAATATGATTCGACATGTAACTTCTGATGGACGAATCAACCTGAGAAGGAATATGGTTAGTGATAGCATTGTTAACTTGCGAAGTAATATCTGCCTAAAGATTCTCGCGTTCTTGCTGAATTGCATTTGCGATCATTTTTGCCATATCAGTTTGATTCTTTTCTCTTTCCATTATAAGACCCTCTGGAACATATATACGAACTTATGTCTTTGTAAGCTTCTTGACTTGATCATCTACCATTTTGGGCAACGACTCTTCCATTATTTCTTATAGATGTTGAGCAAGTACATTAAACTTCTGTCTTGGCATGAACCTAGTCTTTAGATGTCCAAACAAATATCGTAGCGTCCTTGTAGCTCATCAAAGAAACTCTTGTATCGTTTGAAACGTCCAGTCTTGGGTTTGAACAAGGATAAGAGGCAGTTTGTAGCAGATAGTTTGGATGAAGATGATGACGGTGTAGAAGATAAAGGTAGTGGATCATTTATCGTCAATTCCTGAAGTTTCTCAGTATCCGAAGATATGAGAGTAGAATGAATCCTAGGGGATCTAATTGTTGTGGGGGATGGTGTATGCCTAATCTCCTCTACATTCTTCCCTTTTTCCCTTCTTCTCAACTCATAATCATCCTCTGCTGACTCTTCCTCCTCTTCAATAGTGTCAACTAGTTGTACTTCAGCAGTTATCTCTACCTCCGGACTTTCTTTATTACTCTTGGGCTCTAACCTAGTGCTGGGATCATTTTGATTATCATTTTGCCTATGGGTAGAACTATCAACCTCAGAATTTTCTACATTCTTTGTTACTTCTACCAGTTTCTTAATCTCCTTAGCGATCAAGTGCTCCTTAACTTTTTGTACATTTTGCTTTTCTTCAAGTTCATCACGACTTTAAAGCTCAGCAAGGCTTAGTTGAATTGTATCTTGTAAGATTATGTCGTCGGCCTTAGCAGTAGTTGGGATTGGTGTTGGTGGAGTAAGTCGAGTTGATCGTCTTAAAGGAATACAAAGTCTAATAACAGTAGACTTTCGTGTAGCACTTGATTCTCCTTCATCCACAACATGGTTAGGTTACCTAGGGATGCTAGTTGTGCTATGCATTCCTTGGGTAGACTCAATCGACTGTGGCTGAGTCGTAGGAACATCTAACCCAAACACGACATCATACATCTTATAATGCTCTGTGAGCTTCATCTCATCAGTTATCATCCAACTCGGAATCTTTATTCCAACTCATGCCTTATCCTTCCCTGAATTGAATATGCTTTTAATCATCTCATCATCTTCCAAATTGTGATATTTATCACGAGCTCTTCGTGAAATCTCAGGGAATGCAGTCATGTAGTGTCCTACAATGAGCTTTGTGAATCATGGATAAGGAATTAGTGTGGATGGATGTTCGAGTGCATAGTGCAATCCCTCTCAAAGTAATTCAGCATAATCTACATGCACATTGTTAAAAAACAATACAACATTTGCCTAATCTGCAAAGGTGGTTGATCATGACTAGTAGCTCGCGTAGTAAGACATCGTGCAAATATCTTGCCAAGTGTCTGCCATGGCTGTACAAGTCCTATTGTTTTGAATTTGGATGGTGATATTAATTCCAGTGTAAAACCAAGATGATTCAGAAAGAATGGAGCCATTTTTGAAAACTTTGGAGCAGCAACAAAGCGTTCATGATTGTTATCTGTAGCTTGAGGCAGTTGGAAGATTCTTCTGAAATCATCAAGAGTCATTGTGATCTCTTTTCTATCAAGCCCAAACTTGAGCCTATACTTTGATCCATCTTCTTTCAAAGTATGCCAGAACTGCCCCAAGTAGATCCATGGTACCGATGATGATGCAACAATGCTGAATCTGAGTGGATGATTTTGGAGAATATTTGCCATGATTTTGCTTTCATTTGGGCATAGTGGATTATCAAGATCAATCTTCTTGTTGGCATCCATGAGACCATAGCCTTTATTGGGTGGACATAATTCATCTTGATGAACATCAGCTTGTGTTTGTAGTTGTGCCATGATGATTTCTGAATGAATGATAATAAGATATTAGATAGCAAACAATTTATATATATTTTTGTCTCTTTCTGCTCTATCTGTTTTATATGTTCTGGCAATTCTTTTTGAATATATTTTTAATCAGTTTGTTTCTTATGTGCTTATTCTTACTTTTTCTAGCACATGCCATACGCTTTATTCGTATTTTTCTTTTATTTTTCTTTTTGTGTGTTCTGGCAATTCTTTTTTGAACACCCTTTAGATTTGCTTTTTCGCGTATGGATTTTGTCTCTCTTTCTGTTTAGAATATCCTCACCAGAAATTCTTTGTGAAATGATACTCTTTCAAGAATGATGAAGATACTCTCTGATTTTAAATAAGACTTAAATTTGAGAAATTTAAGAGATATCATTCAAATTCTTAAAAGTTTTTGTGAAAGAGTATCATTTTTGACACAATACAGAAATGTGAGAACTTTTTCAAAAAAAATCATTTGTGCAAAAGTATTTGTATCTGATAACATAGAATCAGTCAAACTCAATTCAACAACTGAATGGTCACTAAGTCACTCACTCCTCATTCTGTTCATTGCAAAAAACGGTCGAAACCAGACATGACTTAGACCACTTAAACAATTGAGAATCAAATTATTAGACTCACGTTATTTTGAAATTATTCATTTTTTTCTTTTTGTAATAGATCTTATACCATGTAAACAAACACATCTAATTTAACAACTGAATGGTCACTAAGTTACTCACTCCTCATTCTGTTCAATGCAGAAAATGATCGTAACCGGACATGACTTAGACCACTTAAACAGTTGAGAGACATATTTGACACAAGGTATAAAATTTATCAAAAGTTGATCAATTTTTGTTCAAATTTTGAGGTACTTTTTCACAAACGTTTGAACTTTAAGTCACATAAGAGACATATCTTATTGTTCACAGACATACGAGCTTTAGACAACACATTCAGATATATATTATCAACATACACTAAGTCTAGTAATCCCCCCAAAAAATTTGTGCATTTTTCAAAAAATTCGACACTTTCGAAAATGAGTGTTGACTTTTCCATATTTGATTTTTCTGAATTTTTACTCTTCTAAATTTGACTTTTTCAATTTTGACTTGTCGAAAATGAATTACTTGGCCAAATTTTCATCAAATTCGATCTTTTTAATCCTTTTAAGCTAAAATGAGTCCATTTTGACCACGATTAGTCAATAATTCAAGTTTATATCAAATTCGACAAACTTTGAATACTTTCGAATTTTGACCATGTATCGAATTTGTGATTTCTGGAGTTTAAGCAACATTTAACGTGTGTGACCCCCGTAGGCTCACGTATTCCCAGCCGTATACATATCCATATGACATGAGCATATCCCAACAGCTAGTATAGGTGGAAAGTCATGTGAGCATTTTGGTTGGGATTGGCCTGAGAAGGATTCACCAGGTACTGAAGTTGATTGGCAAGATGATTCTTTACATGAAACTAAAGACTTCTTTGTTGGGTTAGATCAATCAATTCAGGTTGTGGTTGTTCAAAACAATGTTCAACAAGAGGTTACTAGAGAGGTTGTTTTTTACCCACCTGTTCATGAAGACGTTGTTGAAGAGGTCATTGAAATGGCTAATGATCAAGCTGAAGCACTATCTGATCAAGAAGTGGCTGATGAATGTTTGGATGATGAACAGGTTAAAGAAAGAAGACCAAGCAAGAGGATTAGAGTCATCCAAGAAGAGATGGTCAAGAATGAAAAGCCAAAGAAAGGCTGATAAAGACCCATTGGTGTCATTGGTATTTGGTAGTTGATATTTTGCTAAGATTTATGATGTAATGGTTAAGTTGGAACTTTTGGATGGTTATCAAAAGCCTACAAGTTAGGTGATTTTGACAATCTTATGCATTATGATCACGCATATTCAGATAATTTGACTTGCAATGGTCAAACAGGGTATTTTATGTACTTGTGGGAATGAATCGACCAGACACCCAAACAAGTGTCAACATCATTATGAAATCAAAACATAAACAAGATACACAAACACTAACATATATTCACTAAAGCTTAAACTATGTACAGTTGTACACTACCATAATGGAATTTGGGACATGACCCATATTCAACCATCATCACCATCTACCTAAAAAGATACTTACCCTACCTAATCATCATCCATTCATCCCCATCTACATAAAAAACAAAAACAAAAAAAGATAACCCAAATATCCATAAGCTAATCAATAGAACCTAAGAACTGTAAGAAAATCTATCTTTTTATGCGCTTGGATGTGCACTTCCTCTATCGTCTTCCTTAGCTCTAACATCCTAAGCACTTCTGTTTGGGACAACTGCTTAAGATACTCAGCACATTGGAATGCTAATGGATCACCAAACACATTCAGCTTGGATGACAATATTCTAATTTCATTAACCCGATTGTACAACACATCTCACAGTTGGTTTAATCCAACTGCAAATTAGAGATCTGCGTTGATCTCCCTCTGAAATAGACCAACCTTGCGTCATTCAAATTGTTCGAGTTTCTCGCAGCTGCAAGTTCCTCTAGACGTGAGAAGTTGGCCATTGTTTATTATTGTTGTAGATCGTGGAGTATTTGGTTTGAAAATGATGTTGGGTAAGAACACTTAAAATGATTTTTGGGTAAAAACACTTAAATAGCAACAACTAAGTTAAATTAGTGGTTACACAATGAATCTAATAATTAGATATCAAAGATACGACGGCTCAGTGACTGACATCCACTAGGCTTTATGTAACTTTCATTAATTAACATTGTGATTACACGCGTAGTTCCTTAAAACCAGCTTCCTTTGGAAGACACGTGGAAGGTGGAAAAGGATAATAGACCAAACTAACCTTAGAGACCAACGGTGCAACATATACTCTTTATGGTCCATGTGTCTAATACTAACCTTAAGGATCAACGGTGCAACATATACTCTTTATGGTCCACGTATTTAATTAATTCCCAACTTGTATATTCGCAATAATCTTAACTTCACAAAGTATAACCTAAATCCATCAAATAAAGACATAGAATTAAGCAACCATAATATATTAAGATTGGTTTTTTTCAAAAAATATAGATTTTGGACATACCATAAAATCTAATAAAACAAGATCAAACACAAACAATACTTCTACAAAGACATGATTGTCTCAATCAAAGCAATCTTTCTAGACACTTGCCGATATATTCCTACAAACATTTTCTTAAGCTCCAACAACTGAATACGATCATGTTTTTGAACCTCGTTTAGAAGCTTCAGAATCTTGTACGTCATGACTGATGGACACAAACCCTCCGGTTCAGTTATAAACAGTTGTTTGTTGTTTGTACGCTCAAGCAACTCAGCTCATAAGTTGTGGAGACCATTTTCAAAGTCAATCTCTTTTCCATTTTCCCTATCAAAGTACACCAACATCCCATTAAACAACCCCTTAGAATTAGCAGCTACCGTAAGTTCATTTAGTCGTGAGAAGTTAGCCATTTTTGGTTTATGTTTATTAGGATTTTGGTTTGAAGGTGTTTTTTAGTTGAAAATGTTTTTGGGTATGCAAACGATAGGGGGTATCACCCCTTAAATATCAACAAAGGAAATTTAATGTAATTGACGGTCCAAAGGCAATACGTGTATTGTAATAATTAGTTGCAATGCATCTGACTGTTTCTCACACAGCTCGATACATCGCATTTAATTTGTAGAATTAGCGGGAAACTATATGGTAGGAAACACTAAGTTCAGGACCAAGTATGCAATAATAAAATTAAGTTTATGGACGAATGAAACATCGTAACTCTTCATATTAACTGTTGATAAAGAAAAGTCATAACCGTTCACGGTTATGAAACATCATAACCCTTAACACAAACTCTTATATAAATCAACACGCTAGATCACAAGTTTCATCTTCCAAAAAAATTCATCAAACGCATAGAAACTTCAAAAATGGATGTTCATCTACAAGAACTTGAAAAAGCCATAAATTCTAAAATTTATGCTCATATCGGCAAAGGCCATAGAAACTTTAAAAATAGAATCTTGAGGTTCAGAATATGGTGGGCATCTACAAGATAGAAACAAGACGCAAAAATCCAAAATTATGCATCTTATGTGGGGTGTAAAAAATGGAAAGGAGGTTTGTGAACGACAATCAAATAGCATGAAAACTGTTAGGGACGTTTGTGGTATGTTTTTATTCTTTTAAGTTCGTTTTAAATGGAAAATGGTATGTGTAATTAAGCACATACCAGTATGCGCGCATATAAAGCTTTTTCTTTTTTAAGGAAGTTGAACATCGTGAGATGCAGATGCGCCAACAATTAATGCTGCACATCAACGAAACTCAGATGCGTACCTTTGAAAAAAGGGAATTTGTTGAAGCCATGAAGAAACTTTAAATGGATGATGTTGTTATTCTATTGTGTTTTCTGTTGTTCTTTCGTATGTTATTGACAATAAAGTAATATCATTCAATCCTAACTTATATAGCAATGCATAGTTTTGTGTTATTCTTCAGCATTGACTGACTACTTTTGTATGTTGATGTTTCGATAAGTTTGACTTTTAAAAGTCAATTTGGGTTACAATGACCCAGGTTAGGGACTAACGGGAGAAATTTGATTATCCTTCCTTTTACTTGATCAACTTGGGTAGTTTCAAAAAGAATACTACTTTGACTACTACTTAATCAACTGCATAACAAACAATACAAATTATTTGAAAACCTTAAAATATGGTAACAACCATAATCACTTACTCAAAATAAGACTAAATAAGTAAACCACCGCAAACTAAATACCAACCAAAACCTAACCTAGTGTCCCTAAATTCATCTTACTAACAAAGGTATGCTTCTTATGAACACTAAGATGGGATTCATTCACCATCATCTAGAGACGCGTCATCTTATACAAATCACGCTTTTGTCCACGTCTCAACAAACGAACAGTTTCCTTCACCACATGGTTACAACTTAACCTTTCAAGCTCCTTTACCTCGTCTTCGCTTTCTTTAACAAAGTTAGACACCTCCTCACATAAACCTCAAAACTTCTCCTCAAGCATCAACTAAGTCTCAATTTGTCTCCTAATTAAGCCTAGCAACTGATCTTCAATTTTAATAAACTGATCTTAAATTTTAATAAACTTTGCATCCTTTGCAATCTCCTCGATACAGGCCATTTTTTTTTTAAGAGTTTTCTAAGTTTAAAGGATTGGATATTATTTTATAGGGTAGGAATCGGGGATTATGGACAAGTGGATCGGGAATAGGCGGAGAATAAGGACATTATAGTCCTGGGAGTAAAATAGGACCCGAGGGACCCAATCAGTCCCAGTGAGCGTTGAAAATGACAAATAAAAGGAACAGTATACGTCACTGTGTACCCTTTATGATCACTGGACCAACGATGCAATCAAAATTTTAATGTGAAATAGGACGTTTTTCTGGTTTGTCCCCTTCAGTGGAGATGGGGCGTCGTGGCCAGGATAACGAACAGAAGATTTAACGTCATTACGTATAACGGGGCTTTCAGGACCAAATGGGTAACAACAGTGTCAAAAAAGGGCCCCCGTTATAGCGTCTCGTTATATAGGGGCCAAATCGGTCAAAGGGGTGGAGTAATAGTACTAACGGTGTAATTTACCCTAAATTAAATGATGGGACCAAAAAGGTAAAACTGACTCAAGCCATAGGAGACGGGGTTTATTTTGGTTTTTTGTTAGTGAGTAAGAGTTGCTGATGAGTGTTGATGTTGTCTTCCACATGGTTTGAGCAAGTACGTGGTCATGGTTACCTAGAGCACTCTAAGATCAAGAGTTGTGTTTCGTTGGAGCTTTTTGAAAGCTTGAATGTTAAAAATAAGCTTATCTTAATAAAATAAAATTTTGTTTGTCATATTAAAGTTATGAAAGTTTTATAAATTCATCAAAGCCTTAATAAACCCAAGTCTACTAAAAGGACTTTTGGGGGTTTATAGCAAGTCAAATGATTTAAATACGTTTTAAAGTTAAATGGGTTCTCACCAAAAAGCTTGAAATATATATGAATTTAATTTGATGTAATTTTTTTTTGATTTTATATTAATAAGCTTCATCTTCAACTAATTCGCCAAACAACTTTATAAAAATATAAGCTCCAGCTTTCGGCTTATTGAACAACTTCACCTACAGCTCAAGCACCCAATTCATTTCACCAACATCCTCTAGTGTCAGTATAGGGACTAGGCTTAATAAACACCGGTGAACGACCGATGAGACCCAACATATTTTGGTCCGATCCTCGGTATGGTTTGACCTTGTCTTGCTTTACACAAAACCTGTCGATATGCTTTGTTGGACCCAGTCCTCGGTCCGGTGTTTTTGGTCAAATCGATTTTTGGTCCGGTTTGATTTTTATCGGTCCAGTTCAATTTTTGAACCATGTTCAACACTAGTGTATTATGCGTTCTTATCAGTTTAATATCTCATATATAAGCCATCGGCTCACTTGATAATAATCTTATCTTTATGGAGAAAGATCCTCCATAATAACTTGCCATTCGGGTCTTTGCGAGTCACTTTGGCGTTGCACTACCGCCTTAGCCTGGCTCACGTACCCCTCCAATTCGAGTTAAAATACTTGTAACTTACTCCGCCATTTCTATTAAAAGTACTTGTTCATTTGGTCATCTCCACATTTTCTTGCTAACGGGTCTCTCATACTTTGCTTTGGTGTTTTGAGCGGGGTGTGTTTCAGCAAACGTATATCTCATGTTGTGTTGTGCATGAATGCACGGTTCATTATTTACGGTTGCTTAATAAACCCCTCGGGAACTTGTTTTTCATTTTCATTGGGATAAGACATTGTGGTATTACTGGTTTCTGTTTATGTTGGGTTATGTTGTAACAAATAATTATGGCGCTAACTAATTCGGATATATTTGTTGTTATACATCCACACAATCAACAGGTACTGGGTGCATAGGTTCGTTTATAGCCATATTGGGCACCAAAACGATAGCAAATTAGGGTTATCCGTCATCGCACTGGTAACACCAGGGAAGCCATCAGGCAATTTTCTTTTGTTTTATTGGTGAGGTAATTGTTTGGTGTTTGTCTTTGTGTATGTGTTTAATGTATGGAAGCTACAAAGTCAATATCCAAACACCCAAGCTCTACATCCAAACAGTCAAGTTCAGTCCATAGCATCAGCAGACTTCAGCAAAGTCACAAGACAGTTATTATGTTGAAGAATTGTCTTAGACATTGTAACATTATGTAATGTAGCTAGTAGTATTTGATAGCTTAACTTTTGATAGAGTTGTTAGCTTAGCATTCTTAATGTATGGAGTAGTATAAATACTCTTGTAACCTCCTCTATTTTTAGTTTAGGAAAAAATGTCCAAATAACTCTGTCCATTCTATCAATATGGTATCATAGCAAACGTTCAAACACAACCATCCTAATAAACTGCCTGGTCATAAATCATTTCTGATTCTGAACCATCGTAACAAACTTTTAACCACATAAACCAACATAAACCACCACAAATCACTACAAACATCATAAAACACCATTAAACCAACGCAATCCTATCAATAATCAGCATATTCTTAATCACCATTTTCTTATTCATCACTTAAAACTCATCCAGTAATCCAAAACAATTAAAATCATTCAAACTGGTTTTCCGCCAAAATTTCTTTCAACACAATATCCTAACTAATTTTCCTGCCAAAATCTCCTAAAACCCATGGTAATGAAATCCATCAACAAATACATCACAAAACCCACCAATTGTTAAAGATATCAATTCAGTTCATCATCCACTTTACTTTCATCAAAATGATCATCCAGGTCTTGTTTTGATTTCAAAGAAGTTGATTGGTTCAGAGAACTATAGTTTATGGAAACGATCTATGATGATTGCACTCAATGCAAGAAACAAACTCAAGTTGGTCAATGGTGAATTTAGAGAACCTACACTCAGTTCAGAGATTAGATCAGTATGGGAAAGGGCAAATGACATGGTAATCTTCTAGTTCTTGAATACTATTTCTGAACAAATTGGCAATAATTTGAATTTTATCAAATCTACAAGTGCATTATGGAATGAGTTGGATGAGCACTATTCATAATTAGATAGACACAGAATTTACCAAGTTACCAATGATATAATCAATCACAAACAAAACAACACCACAATTGAGTTGTATTATCATAAGTTGAAAGGTTTATAGGATGAATTGGATGCTTTAGAAGCACCATATGCATGCTTGTGTAGATGTGATTGTATCAATTGGCAGAAACAAAAGGAAATTAAATAAAAAAGACTCAGTCAGTTCTTGAATGTGGGTTAGATGAGGTAAACTATGTGAGGGGTCAAATTCTGCTTATGCAACCACTACCTCTTGTTTCTAAGGCTTACAGTATGTTAAGGCAGGAAGAAAAACAAAGAGACACCAAATTTCGCTTAATGAACACTCCAACAGCACTCAACACCACCAGTAACCATAGGAATCTCTCTAGTACTTCTAGATAGTTTACCCCAAACAACCACATTAGACAGAACTCAATAGCTAGGAAAAGCTCATTCAAAAAGGGGGTTTACTGTACAAATTGCAGTTACAGAAGGTCATACTAGGGTGAAGAATGTTATAAGATTGTTTTTCTTGGTTACCCTCTGGCCATCCCCTTCACAACAAGTACATACCACCTTTATGCAAAGATAAATTAATCAAGGACAAGGATTGTGAACCTAATGGTCAATAAGAACAATCTTCCACAAACACAAGCTGAGACACCATTGGCTTCAGTTGAGGATCCAGGCTCTTCATCACAGCATTCAGACCTCTATGTGTACTCAAGGATGGACCAACGGAAAATCAACTCAATCAAGTCTTATTAATGATGTAAAATGGTCAAAAAGGAGTAGTCACTGCTGTACTCTTCCCCTCACATGCAGGAATATACTCTTTCATGCTTTCTTTTTCAGCTACATTAGGGAATTTTGGGTCATTGATAGTGGTGACCACATATCTTATTTGTATATTTTTCACACTAATGTGAAATACACATACCTCACTTCACCCTATCCAATTGTTTAATCTACCACTATGGACAGACATAAAGTAAGCACAGTTGGATCAGTTAGGACTTACACCACCTTTACACTAACAAATGTCTTTCCATTATGCCAATCTTTCATTACACCTCATTTCCATAAGTAAAAACTCACAATTCTACACACTCATCTATCAAATTTACTCATAAGATCTGCATTTTTCTAGCCATGATGGCACACTTACTAAAGGAAAACTCCGTGGTGGATTAGTATGCATTAACTCAACACCAACATATCCTCTGTTATCATCACATCAGCTATATCCACAAGTTCAAAGTTTAGTACAAGCTACCTATGGCATACAAGACTTGGACATCCCTCTTTTCAAGTTCTTAGTCAAATAAAATCACTTCCTTATTCCATTCCTTGTAAAATATAACCATCTTGTACTATATGTTCAATCGCCAAACATCATATTCTTCCTTTTCCAACTAGTACATCCCATGCTTCTTAAAAGTTTGAACTCATTCATATTGATGTTTGGGGTCCTTATAGACACCCTACTTGTAACAAATGTAAATACTTTCTCACCATTGTTGATGATTTTTCAAGATGTCTCGTTAACTTTCAAAACTTTCTACTCATATGTTTTAACTCAGTTCCAAACACCAATTCAAACTGTCAGAAGTGACAATGGAACAGAATTTTTAAATGAGTCACTCTCCACATTTTTTCAAACCAAAGGAATCATAAACCAAACATCATGTCCTTATACACACACCACCAAATATGCTTTAGAGTAGAAAGATGCACTGACAACTTCTTTGAACCATGGTCAGATCACTCTTTTTCCAAGCCAAATTTCCACTTCACCTTTGGGGTTATTGCATACTTACATCCACCTACCTCATATATAGATTACCATCCAAAGTTCTAAACAACAAAAATCCTTATGAATGTCTATACATTAAAGCACCTGACCTCACACATCTTTCCTAGAATCATTTGGATGTCTATAGGCACTGTTTATAACGCCACAAAACCTAAATAATTTGCACACAAAGCTTATCCCAACAGTTTTCATTGGTTATCACCATATCAAAAAGGCTACCTTCTTTACAATCCCATCACAGAAAAGACAATCACAAGCAGAAATGTTACCTTTAATGAAACCATTTTTCCTTTTCACACTGATCCATCACCCACTCCCAATACTGATCCAACTACATCACCTCTTCAATACTCCTTAGAACCATAATTTCCTAACCCAAACACCCCCTTACCACATCCAACAGCTCCTCAAACACCTGAACATACCCCAACTCCTCCTACTCCTCCATTCAATCATCAACCTAAAACCCAATACTCAATAGAATTGACCTGATCCAATACCTCAGAACACCCAAGCCACACCACATACTTCCCCTTCACCTAAACCAATACCTCCAGAACCTCCAATACCTACTAGAACATCCACTAGAACCAAACAACTCCCAACAGCTCTTAAAGACTATCATTACATTCTCCCTAAATCACTAATCAATACTACAAACACTAAACATCATCATTCCAAATACATCAATTACATTAAGAAAAAAGAGACCCGAGGGACCAACCGTGTGAGCGTAAAATGACAAATAAAAGGAACAGTAAACGTCACTGTAGTACCCTAATGATCAGGGACCAACGATGCAATCAAAATTTAATGTGAAAAGATGATTGTGCCCTTCAGTGGAAGGGCGACGTGGCCAGGATAACGACGAAGATAACCGTCGTTACGTATAACGGGGCTTTCAGGACCAAATGGGTAACAACAGTGTCAAAAAAGGGCCCCGTATGAGAGTCCCCTTTATATAGGGACCAAACGGTCAAACGGGGTGGAGTACAGGGACTAACGGTGTAATTTACCCTAAATTAAATGATGGGCCCAAAAAGGTGAAACTGACTCAAGCCATAGGGAGGGGGTATTTTGGTGTGTGAGTAAGTTGCTGATCTAGTGTTGATGTGTCAAACTGGTTTGAGCCAGTCCGTGTCATGGTACCTAGAGCTCTAAGATCAAGGTTGTGTTTGCGATGGAGCTTTTTGAAAGCTTGAACTGTTAAAATAAGCTATCTTATAAAATAAATTTTGTTTGTCATATTAAGTTATTGAAGCTTTTATAAATCATAAGCCTTAATAAACCCAAGTCTACTAAAAGGGCTTTTGGGGGTTTATAGCTAGTCAAATGATTTAAATACGTTTTAAAGTTAAATGGGTTCTCACCAAAAAGCTTGAAATATATATGAATTTAATTTGATGTAATTTTTTTTGATTTTATATTAATAAGCTTCATCTTCAACTAATTCGCCAAACAACTTTATAAAAATATAAGCTCCAGCTTTCGGCTTATGATACAAGCTTCAACCTCAGCTCAAGCCCCAATTCATTTCACCAAACATACCTCAAGTGTAGTATAGGGCTAGGCATAAACACCGTGAACCGACCCGATGAGACCCAACATATTTTGGTCCGATCCTCGGTATGGTTTGACCTTGTCTTGCTTTACACAAAACCCGTCGATATGCTTTGTTGGACCCAGTCCTCGGTCCGGTGTTTTTGGTCAAATCGATTTTTGGTCCGGTTTGATTTTTATCGGTCCGGTTCAATTTTTGAACCATGTTCAACACTAGTGTATTATGCGTTCTTATCAGTTTAATATCTCATATATAAGCCATCGGCTCACTTGATAATAATCTTATCTTTATGGAGAAAGATCCTCCATAATAACTTGCCATTCGGGTCTTTGCGAGTCACTTTGGCGTTGCACTACCGCCTTAGCCTGGCTCACGTACCCCTCCAATTCGAGTTAAAATACTTGTAACTTACTCCGCCATTTCTATTAAAAGTACTTGTTCATTTGGTCATCTCCACATTTTCTTGCTAACGGGTCTCTCATACTTTGCTTTGGTGTTCTGAGCGGGGTGTGTTTCAGCAAACGTATATCTCATGTTGTGTTGTGCATGAATGCACGGTTCATTATTTACGGCTGCATAAACTCGGGACTTGTTTTCACTTTTCATTGATAAGACAATGTGGTATTCCTGTATATGTTTTGTTATGTTGTAACAAACTAATATATGGCCGCAACTAATTAGGATATATTTGTTGTATACATCCCACAATCACCAGGTACCGGGTGCCATAGGGTTCGTTATAACCATATGGCACCAAAACGATAGCAAAATTAGCGTTATCCGTCATCGCACTGTTAACACCAGTGAAGCCATCAGGCATTTTCTTTTGTTTTATTGGTGGGTAATTGTTTGGTGTTTGTTTTGTGTATGTGTTTAATGTATGGAAGCTACAAAGTCAATATCCAAACACCCAAGCTCTACATCCAAACAGTCAAGTTCAGTCCATAGCATCAGCAGACTTCAGCAAAGTCACAAGACAGTTATTATGTTGAAGAATTGTCTTAGACATTGTAACATTATGTAATGTAGCTAGTAGTTTGTTAGTTAACTTTGATAGAGTTAGTTAGCTTAGCATCTTCAATGTATTGAGTAGTATAAATACTTGTAACCCTCCTTATTTTTAGTTTAGTGAAAAATGTCCAAATAAACTCTGTCCATTTATCAATATGGTATCAGAGCAAAACGGTCAAACCACCATTCCTAATAAACTCTGGTCAATCATTAACTGATTCTGACCATCGTAACAAACTTTAACCACCATAAACCACCATTAAACCACCACAAATCACTACAAACCATCATAAACCACCATTAAACCACCGCAAACCATCATAAACACATATTCTAATCACCATTTTCTTAATCAATCACATTAAAACACATCCAGTAATCCCAAAAACAATTAAAATCATTCAAACTGATTTTCCCGCCAAAATTTCTTTCAAACAATATCCTAACTAATTTTCCCGCCAAAATCTCTAAAACACCATGGCTAATGGTAATCCATCAACAAATACATCACAAAACCCACCAATTGTTAAAGATATCAATTCAGTTCATCATCCACTTTACTTTCATCAAAATGATCATCCAGGTCTTGTTTTGATTTCAAAGAAGTTGATTGGTTCAGAGAACTATAGTTTATGGAAACGATCTATGATGATTGCACTCAATGCAAGAAACAAACTCAAGTTGGTCAATGGTGAATTTAGAGAACCTACACTCAGTTCAGAGATTAGATCAGTGTGGGAAAGGGCAAATGACATGGTAATCTCCTAGTTCTTGAATACTATTTCTGAACAAATTGGCAATAATTTGAGTTTTATCAAATCTGCAAGTGCATTATGGAATGAGTTGGATGAGCACTATTCATAATTAGATGGACACAGAATTTACCAAGTTACCAATGATATAATCAATCACAAACAAAACAACACCACAATTGAGTTGTATTATCATAAGTTGAAAGGTTTATGGGATGAATTGGATGCTTTAGAAGCACCATATGCATGCTTGTGTAGATGTGATTGTATCAATGGCAGAACAAAAGAGAATAAAGAAAAAGACTCAGTCAGTTCTTGATGGGGTTAGATGAGAGTTACACTAATGTGAGGGGTCAAATTCTGCTTATGCAACCACTACCTCTTGTTTCTAAGGCTTACAGTATGTTAAGGCAGGAAGAAAAACAAAGAGACACCAAATTTCGCTTAATGAACACTCCAACAGCACTCAACACCACCAGTAACCATAGGAATCTCTCTAGTACTTCTAGACAGTTTACCCCAAACAACCACATTGGACAGAACTCAATAGCTAGGAAAAGCTCATTCAAAAAGGGGGTTTACTGTACAAATTGCAGCAAAGAAGGTCATACTGGTGAAGAATGTTATAAGATTGTTGGATACCCTCCTGGCCATCCCCTACACAACAAGTACATACCACCTATGCAAAGAAATTAATCAAGGACAAGGATTGTGAACCTAATGGTCAATAAGAACAATCTTCCACAAACACAAGCTGAGACACCATTGGCTTCAGTTGAGGATCCAGGCTCTTCATCACAGCATTCAGACCTCTATGTGTACTCAAGGATGGACCAACGGCAAAATCAACTCAATCAAGTCTTATTAATGATGTAAAATGGTCAAAAGGAGGTATTCACTGCTGCTACTCTTCCTCACATGGCAGGTATATACTCTTTCATAGCTTCTTTTTCAGCTAACATTAAGGAAATTTGGGTAATTGATAGTGGTGCCACATATCATATTTGTATATTTATCACACTAATGCATGACATACATACCCTCACTCACCCAATCATTGTTTATCTACCAAATGGACAGACCATAAAAGTAAGCACAGTTGGATCAGTAAGACTTACACCCACCTTTACACTCACAAATGTCTTTCATATCCCATCATTCACTTACAACCTCATATCCATAAGCAGACTCACCAATTCTACACACTCATCTATCACATTTACTCATAAGATCTGCACTTTTCAGGGCCATGATGGCACACTTACTACAGGAAAACTCCTTGGTGGATTGTATGCATTAACTCCAACACCCAAATCCTCTGTTTCATCCTCTGTTTCATCCACATCAGCTATCTCCACAAGTTCAAGTACAAGCTACCTATGGCATGCAAGACTTGGACATCCCTCTTTTCAAGTTCTTAGTCAAATAAAATCACTTCCTTATTCCATTCCTTGTAAAATATAACCATCTTGTACTATATGTTCAATCGCCAAACATCATATTCTTCCTTTTCCAACTAGTACATCCCATGCTTCTTAAAAGTTTGAACTCATTCATATTGATGTTTGGGGTCCTTATAGACACCCTACTTGTAACAAATGTAAATACTTTCTCACCATTGTTGATGATTTTTCAAGAGCTACATGGACATATCTCTTACCTGATAAAC